>BQKN01066008.1:90605-150587 GCA_022839385.1 Asparagus kiusianus | reverse complement strand
CCAAAATATGGGACCAATAGAGGGGACAAGTGATGTGTCCCCCTCCTTATATCTCTAGGAGCTGCGTGTTATTGGTGTTTTTCAAAGGAGCAAGTTGCATTAAAGAGTTAGGTGAGGTTTTTCCAGGAAAAATTTTCATTTCATTTCTTGATTTATGAAATTAATGATTCATTTATTATGAGATGAGGGAGGCTTTTGGTCTCCCCCTCATTATCCCTCCATTCACACCCTATTATGGTGGTGTAACACCCCACTAAGTGGGGGGTGACTCTTGGGTACTCAACCTATTCACATTGACTAGTATAAATATATATCATAGGCCTTCGGCCTATGGATGGGTTTCAAACACGTTATCAGCACGTAGTGTTCTTGAATCCCTGAGCCATAAAAAAATATTTCCTTCCTCTTTTGCGCATTGAGATCTGGTTCGTTGCAGCGGGAGCGTTCGACGGATCATCGCAAGGAGGCAGCATTCTACGGATCTTTAGTATCGATCGTCCATAGATCTTTGATCTAGAGGTAATTACTATAATCCGTAGAATAATATATGACAGCTGGAAAATTAAGAGAAAAAAGGGAAAATTTTGTTACTGTTCACCGAGGGTTACTGTTCACTCGGGAATTTTTCTGTTTATTAAGCAATTTTATTGTTGTTCATCTAATCTAATTGATTTCATTATTTGTTGGCATAACTAGTAATTAATACTATTAGTTAATTGCTATATATAAATAAATAAAAAAAATTACTGTTCACAAAATGTACCTGTTGCTGTTCATTTTATCTTAATAGTTAGAGCATCTAGAGGTTTTGCACTGTCGCCATCATAGTCCCATGCACACGTCTCAGAGCCTAACTCTCAAAACCTATCCACATGCAACATCTTTAGATTTTTTATGTTTAATAATTACGGAAGGTCCTGAGATCGCTCTGCCGTTAGTAATCTAAACTAACGGTGCGTATGATATGTCTCCTCGTGGCCCACGTAATTATTAAATATTTAGGTTATATCTAATTATATGCCTGAGATGTTGTGCAATTGTTATGCCTGTTGCATATATTATTATTAAATTGGATGGATGTTTTAATAAATAATGTTGTGGTTTTTGGATCAGCCTGTTTGTCACCAAATTTAAATTCCTTGTATTTTCTTTTCCTTCTGAGAGAGAAATTGTAGTGAGGATATAATTGTAAAAAGTTAAAGACCGGTGTATTCCATTGAAGACGAAGGCATTTTTGCAAAATGCAGGGACCCCCAAGGGTTTTCCAAATTGTATTTTAATTTTATGTTTTTTTTGTTATCTTTGGACTGTATAATCGGACTTTGGACACTTTTTATTTTTTGGTGACGGGCTGATCCACGCAACATGTTTATTGCATAGATTTTTAATTCCTTATTATTAATTCATGTCTTTCAAATGCATAGATAAAATGGCTAAAATAGCGAGCATTGATTTCGAAGTCCTTGACGTTGCTGGCAAGAATTATTTGAGTTGGCATGTGGACCTGAAGTTCCACTTACGTGCCCAGGGCTTATTAGCCACAATTTCAACTCCTGCTCCACCGGCTCCGGCTACTGTTACGGGTAATGCTGTAAATAATGCTGAGGTTGCTACTACAGTGATCGTCTCTGATATAGATAAGGCGAAAGCTATTATCTACATTAGGAGACATATTGATCGGACCCTGAAAGCCGAATACTTGACTGTAGAGGACCCAAAGGAATTGTGGACTGCACTTGAGGACCGATACAAACATCAGAAAGATGTGATCCTCCCACGTGCACGTTATGAGTGGGAAAACCTCCGACTTCAGGACTTTAAGTCCGTAGCTGAGTACAACTCAGCACTTCATAATATCACCTCACTCCTGAACTTGTGTGGTGAAGAAGTTTTGGAGGAACGCATGTTGGAGAAAACTTACACATCTTCCACGGGAAGGATGCAATCCTCATGCAACAGTACCGCGAACGAAAGTTCAAAAAGTATTCTGAATTGCACTCCACCCTTCTGATGGCGGAGCAAAACAGAGAATTGTATTTGGCCACTCATAACCTACGCTCTGCAGGCTCAGCTCCTCTACCCGAAGCTCACATGTTTACTTCCCAGAAGCAGAAGAAAAAGCATAAGGGTAAATTCAATAAGGGGAAAGTCCCTAAGTGGCAGGCCAGATGTCCACCCCAGAAAAACAACCCTCCCCAGAGCAGCAATAGTGAGGGAAAGAAGAAGTGGAAGAAGAAGACCACTAAGCTGTCGTCCATTCCCAAGAACACTTGGGAGAACAAATGCCACAGATGTGGCATGACTGGACATTGGTCCAGAAACTATCGCACTCCGCGAAACCTCCAAGATCTGTATCAAGCAAGCCTGAAGTCTCCTGTTGAAACAAATCTGGTGGAAAAGCAGTCGTCTACTCAGTTCACTGCTGATGACTTCGAAACGGATGATCTTCTCGACTAGATCCATGTTATCTTAATATGCATTTAAATTCTCATAGTACTTTCATCTTTAGTTCTTTACTTTCCATGTAATTCACTTTACTTTTCAATAAAGATAGTTATTTTCTTTAGATTAAAATATTGCATTCATGTTATAGATGAAGTGTGAGTGCCTTGTGGACAGTGCCTCGACACACACAATCCTTCGCGAAAGAAGCTATTTCAATAGCTTATATGATTATGACGATCCCGTAATTATGATTTCGGGACTATCTAACATAATAGAAGGATTTGGTGAAGCAATGATATTGCTCCCAAATAAAACGAGACTAATAATAAAAGGTGCATTATTCTATCCGAAATCTAATAGAAACCTCACAAGTTTCAAGGATATTCGTTTAAACGGATATCACTTAGAAACCAATGATATAAATGAGGATGAATATTTGTATGTAACTCGTAAAAAAGATGGTTCAAAAACTATCTTAGAACGATTCAAGGGACTCCCGTCGGGTCTATATCATACATATATTCAACCAGTAGAAGCTAACATGATTGTGCATCAGAAGTGCCATTCTTCGACGAAATTTAAACTTTGGCATAATAGACTGGGTCACCGAGGATCAGCAATGATGCACCGTATCATGAGCCAATCAAGTGGACACAACCTGAAGAACCTGAAGATTCTTCAGAAGGGTGAATACTCATGTCTATCTTGTTTCCAAGGTAAACTGATCACAAGACCTTCCCTTCTGAAAGTGGGATTAGAGTCTCCTAGCTTCTTGGAGAGAATACATGGTGATATTTGTGGGCCTATTCACCCCGCAAGTGGACCATTTAGGTACTTTATGGTACTTATAGATGCATCAACCAAGTGGTCTTACGTGTGCCTTTTGTCCACCCGCAACTTAGCTTTTTCAAAGCTATTGGCACAAATTATTAAGTTGCGGGCTCATTTCCCCGATAATAAAATCAAGAAATTACGTCTTGATAATGCGGGAGAATTCACTTCACAAGTCTTTCAAGAATATTGCCTAGCAACTGGCATCGAAGTTGAACATCCTGTAGCACATGTTCACACCCAGAACGGGTTAGCAGAATCTCTAATTAAGAGATTGCAATGGATTGCTCGTCCATTGTTGATGCAATCACAGTTGCCTGTTGAGGCTTGGGGTCATGCCATATTGCATGCCGCATCGCTTATCAGAATACGACCCTCTGGTGGCCATATTTTGTCACCAATGCAGCTTGCTTATGGTGCACCTCCGAATATCTCACATTTGAGAGTGTTTGGTTGTGCAGTTTACGTCCTAATTGCTCCTCCACAAAGGACCAAAATAGGTCCACAGCGTCGTTTGGGTATCTATATAGGGTTTGATTCGCTCTCTATAATAAGATACCTTGAACCCCAGACGGGTGACGCATTTAAGGCACGTCTTGATGATTGTGAATTTGTTGAGGATTCATTTCCTAAACTTGGCACACAGTCCAGGAAGCCTGACGCTTCTAAGACCATTTCTTGGAACACCATTAGCTTGTCTCATTATGATCCGCGTACTAGTCAATGTGAAGATGAGATCCTGAAGATTCTTCATCTTCATGATACAGTACATTTACTTCCGGATAAATTCACTGATAACCAGAAGATTGTCAGATCACACGTCCCTGCTATCAACACGCCAGCTAGGATTGACATCCCCAAGATGGATGTAATCCGCCGGCAGCAGAAACGGCTGTACCTCAATTGAAAAGAGGACGCCCACCAGGTTCGAAGGACAAAGTCCCTCGTAAAAGAAAAATCCTGGAGAAATAAAGATGAACCCAACACAGGATACTGAGCTCAGACCAGCTTCCTCTCCCCTCCTAGATTCCCCTGAAGAGGAACAAATAGGAGAAACATCATTAAATTTTGTACGTACTGAGGAGGTACTGGACAGAAAAAACACAGTCGTCGACGACAACTTTGCGTTCGATATTGCCGTTCACGTCATTGAATACGACGATGACATCGAACCACAGTCTCTAACGGAATGTAAACGCAGAGACGATTGGCCAAAGTGGAATGAGGCAATAGGAGTAGAGCTGGACTCACTCTTGAAACACGAAGTCTTTGGACCTATAGTCCAAACACCTGAAGGTGTAAAACCTGTGGGATATAAGCGGGTCTTCATCAGAAAAAGAAATGAACACAACGAGGTTGTGCGCTACAAAGCATGGCTTGTAGCACAAGGTTTTTGCCAAAAACCGGGAATAGACTATGAAAAAACATATTCTCCGGTTATGGGTGGGAATACCTTCCGATTCCTAATAAGCCTCTCATCTCTGGAAGGCCTAGAAATGCAGCTCATGGACGTTATGACTGCATATCTATATGACAATATAGATAAAGATATCTATATGAAACTCCCTGAAAAATATAAAATTCCACCAGAGATAGCAAATAGACCTCGGGACGTCTATTCTGTTAGGCTTCAAAGATCATTATATGGTCTTAAACAATCGGGGAAAATGTGGTATAACAGACTAAGTTAGTTCCTTGCTACGCAAGGATTCACAAATGATAAAGTCTGCCCGTGTATCTTTATAAAAAGATCGGGAACAAGATTCATTATAGTCGCCGTCTATGTCGACGACTTAAATCTCATTGGATCTCCTGCAGAGATAGCTGGGATATCTGAAAGCCTTAAGAATACTTTTGAAATGAAAGACCTAGGCAAAACAAAATATTGTCTTGGCTTACAGATCGAACACCTTAAGGGTGGTATCCTGTTACACCAATCCACATATACACGGAAATTACTTAAAAAATTCCGAATGGATAAATATCATCCTCTTAGTACACCAATGGTTGTTCGATCATTGGATGTAAAGAACGACCCCTTCTGTCCGCTGGAAGAGGGGGAGGAAATGCTAGGTCTTGAAGTACCTTACCTCAGTGTCATTGGAGCACTATTATATCTGGCTAACTGTACGCGTCCCGATATAGCATTTTCAGTTAACCTACTAGCCAGATACAGTGCAGCGCCCACAAAGCGCCACTGGAATGGAGTTAAGCATCTTCTGCGCTACCTCCAAGGGTCTATAGACCTGGGATTATATTTCCCGAAGGGTGGGTCTCCCACCATAATTGGTTATTCAGATGCAGGTTACAGGTCTGATCCCCACACCGACAAATCACAAACCGGATTTGTGTTTACATTCGGTAGTACGGCCATCTCCTGGAGGTCTATCAAGCAAACCACTGTAGCAATCTCATCCAACCATTCCGAACTCCTCGCGATCCATGAAACCAGCAAAGAATGTGTTTGGCTTCGTTCTGTCATTCAACACATCTTAGTGTCTACCGGCCTGAAGACTGGTGACCTTGAGCCAACTACTATATTTGAAGACAATGAAGCCTGCGTTGCTCAACTTTAGTCTGGATTCATCAAGGGTGACAAGACGAAGCACATATCTCCCAAGTTTTTCTGGACGCACGATCTTCAAGAGGAGGAGCAAGTTAAAGTACAGCAGATCCAATCATGTAATAATTTAGCTGACTTGTTCACTAAGGCTCTGCCTAGATGTACTTTTGTAAAACTTATAAAAGGAATAGGGATGAGACATCTAAAAGACCTACAAGCCTGAAGCTTGTATGGTTCAGGGGGAGTAACCTATGGGTTGTATTCTTTTTCCTTAGGCTGATGGTTTTTTCCCACTGGGTTTTCCACAGCTAAGGTTTTAACGAGGCAAACAAGTTTACTCTGAATCCAGAAGTATCCCCCCATTAGCTTTACGAACCCTGAAGTGTTCATAAGCTAAACCCAAGGTAATGGATGGATAAGGGGGAATATTATGAGATGAGGGAGGCTTTTGGCCTCCCCCTCATTATCCCTCCATTCACACCCCATTATGGTGGTGTAACACCCCACTAAGTGGGGGGTGACTCTTGGATACTCAACCTATTTACATTGACTAGTATAAATATATATCATAGGCCTTTGGCCTATGGATGGGTTTCAAACATCATTTTATTAATTATTTTTCGCGTAGTTAGAATACATCAGTTTGTCCAACAAATTCATTAACTAGAAAAAATATATAAAGAATAATGCATAAAGAGAAAGAGAAATATAAGGGAGAAGCACACGTAATATGAAACAAACTAATATATATTACTGTAATTAAACTATCATGGCATTCTAGTCTGCCGTCTACATTGACGTTGTTTTGTTAGAAGAAAGATGATCATGCAATCAGATGGAAAAGATAGTGAATGTCTACATCCCTAAATAAGTATATTATAAAGTATCATTCTATCCATTCTAATTGTAGGATTAGTATATTTAAAATGATACAATCGCAAGGGATGTAACAACTCAAGCAAAGAGTCTACTGCCATTGATGATAGAAGAGGAGTGAAATGATAGTCGGCAAGAATTTGACTCCAAATTCTCAGATATAAGAACACTATGAAGAAGGTATGATCAGTAAACTCTAGATTATTATTGCAAAAAAAACACTTACAACAACCAAGTTCGGGGGGTGGGGGGCGCCGGGGGGGGGGTGGGTGCTGAAAAACTCAGAAGCCAAACAGTAAATTTCCGAAAATGTTTGATTCTGCCCAACTGTAAGCTGACGTTTGACAGATGATCTGGAGTCGGCGAGCATTTAAACTGAAAAGAAGGCAGTTGAAAGTATTAGGTGTGCACTAAATAGTAGGAGAGAGAGTTTGTGGTCCTTATCGGTTTACTTCTCAAAATGGGACTCAGCCAGGTACACTGCACAATCTCTTGCGTTTGTCTTTTTTTTTTTGGTCAATGAAAAATTTTATTCATTTCCCAATTTGTAAAGTTTGTATACACATCAAATCTCACTAGTTTTTCCAGTGAGAAACAAGAATTCCAACATATCTATGTTAGATTACAATCCTCCTATCTTTTCCTTTACATAATCAGGTATATCTTCATTAAGCACCTTAGTTAAGATTGAGATTTTCACCTCCCTAATCAGTTGGACTGGAGTGTGATGTTTCTCTTGCATTTGTCTTTGTTTAGCTATGTGACAAAAAACTTGTACATAATTATTTCCAGAATAAGACTAGTCATTGTATTCACGAGATTAACAAGAAGATTAATTGGATTGAAAATTTTGACTTTTAGAGAAATTATTATGAATATATTAATGACCATATCCTCTAAGTTCTATATCTCATCTCATTAGGTTATCCTCTTTAGGTCTTTTTTTGTTTCTTGAGATAATTCTCAATCAAAATAATTGAAATGCTCTTAATCTTAATAAGTCAGAATGAGGGGAATACAAGTAACTCTATAAGTAGGGTTGGTGCTATTTAAGACAATTAGAAAATATTTCCTATACAATCTATGAGTAAACTAGAAACTACTATAGAGTGGATTTTAGATTAGGGGGCAAATATTTAATTGAACTGCCTATATAAAAATAATTACTGTATTTGATATACAAGTATTGAGATATGAAAATTTAGATAATCAAATGAAACTTCTTTTCTAGTTTTGACTGGTTTGCCATATGTTAGCAAGAATTGCAGGCAATACTTCATATACATACATATATACATACCTACATATACACCTTCTTTTGGATTCATCCCACATTTAATGCCCTATTTGGATGAGAGTGAATGAGGGGTAGGGGAAGGAAGGTAAATAAGTCTGCCTTGTTTGAGATTTATTTTATATATATAGGGAATGAAGGGAAAGGGAGGTAACAAAGTTTACATCCATTAAACTCTATTTATAGAGTTTGATTCCCTCCAAATTGATGTGCAGAGGAAGTAAGAGATTTTGGGCTATTATGATACAAATCCAATAACTAAGAAATAATTCCCCTTCATTACCTTTATTAAACTATCAAATATGATGATTATTTTTCCCCTCTTCTTTCTTTTTCCTTTGCCTTTGCCTCATTTTATTCATAGCTTCTTTAGAATTAAGGATTTAAACCTAACCAATAAAATCTAGAAGAGCATTTATTTGACGGCAGCGGGTTGTTTTCATGTGCATGGGTCACCCTCTAGCAGGGACCCGCACACTTAATTACTAGAAAAGCTTCCTTTTGGACTCTTAGTTAAGTATTGGGGTCCTGTCAATATCTGAACAAGACGAATCGCATCTTTTCCAATTGAAGAGTTCTGATATTGTTGGACTAGTTGCGTGATCCTTCACTTTTCACATTCATTTTTAAGAGAGTCGATTTGTTATCGTGACGTGTTTTGGTTTACTCTACTAATATTTCTAAACATAAAACATTGTTGGAAAATATGCGATAGAACATTTTCATTAGATATACAGATATAACGCGTAGTCGCTTGCATTAGAATATCTGCACCTGAATTTCCTATCATATAAAAAATTATAAATTTTTTCGTTTCTTGACTAAACTTGATCCTACAAATTGCGATCCTGGTACAGTTGCTGAATCAATCTATCTACTTACTTTGTTTTTAATTAGTGACTTCTGTGATCGAAGTTGGAACAGCTAGCGTAATTGAACGTTAGCAATGCACATTTGATTGGCTTAGAAATAAGAATTACTAAACCTTTCAGTATACCACTTATCATCAGCTAAAAACTTGGACATAGGTTTTTCTTGAACCACTTGGGATCCCTAACTAGATAAATATCTTATAAGTAACATCGACCAACACTTTCCAACTTGTGCCAGATAACTCCATTGGCTAGCTTTTTGACAACCACAAACAAATATATCCTTTTCCGAAGAGACCTCCATTGTCTCATCTCATAATGTTAACATAACCATGATTATAACGAAAACCTACTTAATTAATCAATCAAAACTCCTATATTAACCCTGAATGCTTCTTCTTGTTGCATTGCCTCTCTTTCTCTAACCTCAAAACGCCATGAATGCTAAAATAGTAGGCAACGGTGACAAAACCTTAGTTCTCTCCCATGGTTATGGAGGAAGTCTGTCCATATGGGATTATGTGCTCCCTCACTTATCACAAAGCAATCGAGTTCTTCTCTTCAACTGGAGCTTCTCGAGCTCAGTTGACCCTTTGATATCTCCCTTCGATCCGACCAAATACTCTTCGCTTAGTGCCTTTGCGGATGATCTCATAGCTTTGTTAGATGAGATGAAGATGGAGGGTGTGGTTTATGTTGGCCATTCTATGGCTGGTATGATCGGTTGCATTGCTTCAGTTAAGAGGCCTGATCTTTTTAGTCATCTTGTGCTCATTGGAGCTTCTCCTAGGTAAGTAAAAGTACCAACTGGTAGTTCTTTAGGGTTTTTATATATGAACTGGATAATACATGATAAATGTGTCTGATGCTGATGATATATAGAAAGATTTAAGAGCTTAAATTAACAAAGATCGGAGTGGTGGGTAGTTTATTTTGGGTAAATCACAGAAAGTGCTCCTAAGGTCTTTAACTGTGAGATTTTACTTTCTTCACATTCAATTTTCACTCAAACAATTATCAACAATATAGCTGTACATGTTATGTTACACGAGAGTATAAATAGTTGACACCATAATTTTCCATCCAAGTTAATTTGGTAAAATTTGAAATATAGTGATTAAATTGTCACTTTTGAGGCCTCAGAAGGGTTTTATTTTAATCTTACGTACCTTAGAGAGTTTTTGCACTTTATCCTTCATTTTTTTGATCTGTGTCATTCTTGAAACCTCATGAGGGTTTTCTTTAATGTTAATCCCGCATACCTTAGAGAGAGTAGTTCTTGTAATTTATCCTTTACTTTCTTTCTTTGGGTATATACTTTAAAAAAAATCCTTGAAGTAAATTTCATAGGTACATGTAGATTCACCTATTTGTTGATTCTTTAATTTATAGGTATTTTTGAAATTTATCCAAATCAAATAAAACTTTAAACTTCGCTCTTAATGATAGAATATAATGATGATGGTAGTTTCGTCAAAAGATTAATAAAGTGCAACTTAAGTACCAAATTAATGTAGTTCAGTCTTGTAAATTTGGGGAGATTTGTAAATCACAAAGACGTGGATGTTTTCTGATTATATTGATTAGTTCAGACGGGTTTTATCTGAAATTTAAACTGTTTCTTTTTTAATGGAAAATTTACAAGATTGAGATATTTATACAGGTACTTAAATTCAGATGATTACAAAGGAGGATTTGATCGAAAGGAAGTCGAAAACATATTTTCCGTTATCATTTCAAATTTTACAACATGGGCGAGGAATTTCGCTACTCTTGCAATGGCAACAAGTGATCCTGTACCTATCGAGAAATTCTGCAAGAGCTTTTTAGGGATGAGGCCTGAAACTGCACTCTCAGTTGCAAAAGCCATATTTCTAAGTGATTGGAGAGATATTTTGGAGAAAATAGAGGTACAATGTACCATAATCCAAGGCACTAATGATAAAGTTGTTCCAGTATCAGTTGCCAATTATATGCAGAGCAAGATGAAGGTGAAAGCTAGAATGGAGATCATAGAGGGAGTTGGACATTTTCCTCAGCTTACTTGTCCTAATATGCTGATTAATATCATAGAGAGAGTGTTGATGTTTAAAAATGGTAGAAGCAATATATGTATGTAAAAGTCCTCATTAAATTGTTAGACTATATAATTAATTATAATCCTCAGCTCTTATCACAAACTTCAAAGTTTCGGTGCAGCTAAGGATTAAAGATGACATCAAAGAGGTCCAAATTTCTCACCAGCCACGTAAATCTAGAAAACATGTTGTATGAGTGCAGATTTCTATTGCCTTCAACCCTCATTATAATTTCGGAATTATGGTGTAATGAAGGGAATGTAGACTGATGGTAGGTTTGTTAAGTTAGTTAATGTAGTTTGTATGAGTGGTATCAATAAAGGAATTGATGAATGGTGTAAAACATTAGTTTGTGATTGCTGCGATGTTTGTATTTGTGTTCTCTTTAGCCTTTGGAATGGGAATGAAACAAGACAAACATTTCCTAATAATCAAAGATCCTCGTATAAATCAAAAGTATAGAACTATCAGAAGTAAGTACATTAATTCAATAAATATAAACAGCGTAGAAGTCTAATAAAGATCCTAGAATATAAATCTAATTAATGAGACAATTATTGGCTCACTATGGCAATATTTAGTTTTTAATAATCTATCATATCATACTCCCTTTAAAAACATGAGTACGAGAAAAACTTTCCATGATCATTATTGTTGGGAATTTAACGCCTAAAATCCCTAATGCAACAGAAACGCAGAATAGAGAACAGTACACCAAGTTTAACGAGGTTCGGCAACTGGCTACGTCCTCGGGAGCCACACAGTTAATTTCTTATTAATCTAACAAGAAATTACAATCAAGAGCAAATCCCTAAACTGGGATCTCTCAAACAAACACTGTAGCTACAGTGTTAATACCCACAATATAAATCCCCTCTTCTCTGCACTCTTGCACTGATTCTTGTAGTGCCCGGTTTTCAGGTGGAGGCAACATTCACGTCTGCATTTGCCTCCCACTCCTTCTGTGCACTCTTGCACTGATTCTTGTAGTGCCCGGTTTTCCCGCACTTCCAACACTCGATAGCCTTCGAACTGTTGGGATTCCTGGATTTGGATCTCCTGTCATCTGATCCATTTTCTCTGGTTAAATTTCTACCTCTTGACTCTGTATGCAATACTGAAGAGGTTGTAGCTTCACCCGACTCTCTCCGTCGGATCTCCTCACTGAGAACCAGATCACGAACGTCATTGAACTTTAACTTTTTCTTTCCCGATGAGCTACTCACAGCTGTGACTGTAGCGTTCCAACTCTCTGGTAGGGAAGACAAAAGTATCAACGCTCGAACTTCCTCATCAAACTCAATATCAACTGAACTCAATTGGGTCGTGACTGTATTGAGTTCATTGAGATGATGTGCTACCGATGAACCTTCCGCCATTCGCAGATTGAACAACCGCCTCATCAAATGGACTTTATTTGAGGCTGATGGCTTCTCATACATATTTGAGAGTGCTGCCATAAGACCCGTCGTGGTCTTCTCCTTCGCTATGTTAAACGCAACATTGCGAGTTAATGTCAATCTGATAACTCCGAGGGCTTTTCTGTCCAGAAGATTCCAATCTTCTTCCTCCATACCCTCCGGCTTCTTCCCCGAGAGAGGTTGATCAGATTTTTCTGATACAGATAATCCTCTATCTGCATTTTCCAGAATCCAAAATCTGATCCATCAAACCTCTCTAATCTCACTTTCCCTTCATCTGCGGCCATGGTTCCCACTTGAATCTGACTTCCTCTAGATCGTTTCAATCTTTGATACCAGTTGTTGGGAATTTAACGCCTAAAATCCCTAATGCAACAGAAACGCAGAATAGAGAACAGTACACCAAGTTTAACGAGGTTCGGTAACTGCCTACGTCCTCGGGAGCCACACAGTTAATTTCTTATTAATCTAACAAGAAATTACAATCAAGAGCAAATCCCTAAACTGGGATCTCTCAAACAAACACTGTAGCTACAGTGTTAATACCCACAATATAAATCCTCTCTTCTCTTTTCTCTCTCTTCTTAAATCCCCCTCAAACACTGTTGAGAGCTGGAGATTAAACAAGAAAATCACTGCTGTGATTTTAAGAGAACGCTGCTGCGTTAAGAGGATCTCTCTCTCTCTCTACTTAAATCCCCTCTCTCTCTCTTCTTAAATCCCCTTTTCAATCTCCCCTCAAAATCCCAAATGTTCTGAGCGCTGGAGAAAAAAGGAACGAAGAACAGAGGGGAAAAATCGCCGCCAGAGGAGAGAATCGGAGGGGGGGAAAAGCAACCCAAACCCTAGGGCCTCGGGGGTCTTTTATAGCCAAAAATGGACAGGCTGGCGACAGCCTGTCGCCAGCCACGCGATGGACGCGGAGGTGGGAATCCCTGACGCGGAGGTCGGAGCTCTGAACGCGGGGGTCGAGCCGCTTTCACACCGAGGGTCGCGTTTGCCCCAAACCACCATCGCGTTCGTCGTCGAATTCGCTGAGTCGACGCTCGCCTGCATCAACCTGGAGCTCGTCGGAGCTCCTCCGCCGTCGGAGGTTGGTATCCACCTCCAACCTAACAATTATTACCTTTTATTATTTTGAATATTTTATTTAAATCTTAATCTGTTTTAATTCTAATTATATCTTATCTAATTTCATGTGAACTACCTATAGCTCAATAATTAAAAAAAAGATTGATAAACTACATGAATTTTTTTTGAATATTTCATCTAAATATGAATCTATTCAAATACTAATTATATCCTATATTAACCCACATGAACTACCTAAATCTTAACAATTTAATAAAAATAAGATTAAAAAACTATACATAGATAAAGTCACGTACCGAAATTGTAGCGAAAAATTCATAAATGCGGGTTACGCGACAACATTAACCCGTGCACAAGACAAGTCTTATGCACGAGTCAAGCCTGACACTTCATATCACATAGTTTATCTCAAAATATTCATAAATCTGCTGATGATAGAAGTTCAGAGCAACTATATACATATATAATCGGTACTTACTGTTTGGGGAGAAAATTGATTTCGTTGATGAGTTCATTACAACTTTGGGCGTTACAACAAACTCAAAGAAACAACCATTTTATAAGACTTTCAACAAAAGATTACAACTTTCTTTTCAACAAACACAACGGACGTTTATCTCCCGCTGCTTGCGTGGGATCTTGGCCTGTAACGGGGACGTTGATATCCGCGGACCACCAAACGATCAGATCAGATTCGAAGCTTCGTTGGTTCATGAAGGAATTAAGAAACCGAAGCAATTATCTCGATAACAGCGAGATAATCACTCTTCTTAAGATCACCGCAATGGGGCAATCTCAAGGAAAAGAACTGGGAATTGTAGATCTGACGAACTCTTCTTCTTTGTACTGAAGAACTCGATCCGATATCCTCCTCTCTTCTGAAATTCATGCTCCTTCAGTCTTCAATTCAGCAGGGTTTCGCCGACGCACGAGAATTCCAGATCTCAAAAAATGAAGGCCCTGAGGTTGTATTTATAGGCTTTGGGATCTTTGTTTTCGGATAAGAACGACCGATTCACTCTTATCCTCACTCATAACCACTTTATCACGTTCTAGGATTTGTTCAGATCAGTTAGAACAAATCCAGGTGGCTAACATCGAAAAACGGCTTGAAACTGTAAAAAATCAGTTTTCGGGGCTGCGGACGCCCGCGGTGTCTCGGCAGTGGCCGAGACACCTGTGGGTGTCTCGTTCAAGGCCGAGACACCTATGAGTGTCTCGCTGAGGCCTGGAACATTGTTTCGCGTGTTCTGTCCGTTTTAGCTGTATCTTTGTCGTCCGAACTCGGAATTACGTGATTCAAAGTGCGTAGGAAAGCCGACAAGGAGATCTACAAACTCCTATAGTTGGATCATATGTGGAGCAGACGGGATATGAAGGGTGCTTTGTCTTTTTATCAGTGAAGTATGGCTCCCCATCAGTTCATATCCTCGTTATTCTGCAGTTCCGTTGCTTCACACGGTTTGTCGAATTACTTCATGTGCTCTTCGACGTCAATTAATCTTACGTGACTCGGATAGTGACGTTCATCATTTTCTCTCAGCTTCGAGCTTTTTGTGGGAACTTATAAGCAATTTTTGATGCCTACACTTACAACCCACCCGCTCACCGTTATAAGCATTTTACAAAATAAAGCACACTGTTGACTGTATGTAACATCAAAAAGGAGGCTTTCTATATAACGCCTCTCAGCAAAACGTCATAACTAAAAGTTCGGCTAAAATGAAGCTACTCCGAATCTAAATTTTTTTAAAAATGACGGGGTGAGTTAGAGCTCAGTCAGAATATTTCTCACTAGAGTTCCTAGATAACTAACAAAATAATAATAAGAATAATTCCCAGAATAACGAATTATAAATTTTGCATCAGAAATTCAAAAATAGCAAAATACGATCCAAATATCATAATATTATCGTTTTCAAGAAAGAATGCAATAGTTATATTTTCTTTCTTATGTCCAACAGAATATACTGAGACATTTCATAGAATCCAACCTTTTTTTAAATCAAGGTAGTCATTAAGAAAGAAAACGAACTACTATTTTACACAAAACAAGAGGGTTATTATTTTCTTCATTTCACAGTCAATTGTCAGAATTCTAATTCTCGATGAGTTATTCATGAATGTGAAAGTCACCTTATTGGTCACACTAAGGCTACAAATTATAGCCTAGTAGCATGGGAATGCGTAAAATGCATCCTATAACAGATAATTTCTGGGAATCGAATGCATCTAACATTGCTATAGGTTTCTGGCCAAATACAGAGCGGCCAGAACAAATTTCATAAGTGTCAATACAGAAGGGCCAATACAGAGGGGTCAATACAGAGGGGCCAAATAAAGTTGCATTCACCATATAACAGGCAGAATCACTCAATAGTGGATTTTTAGAGGGTTTGAAAACATCGAGAATCACTTGTCAAATAAGTAATATCTTGTGTATCAGAATTTACAGATGTTTTCAAATAAAGTGGATAAGGTAAAACTCCTCATCCCAGTTAAAACAGTTTACCGATTTTTTACTTTTCTTTATTTTTATTAGATACTGAGTCATAGAAAATCTTTGAATCCGTTAAACTGTAGAAATACATTCAAAATACTTCATCAAAAACGTTCGGATAAAGCACTACCCATAATTATTTGAAACTGCATGAGAGCCAAATTCACTTTTATGTTTTATATAAAATCAAATTTGCTTTTCATATCTTGTACGAGGCTAACTTCATATTATAGGATAGACCACAACAGAAATAGATGAAATCACATTTAACTTTCATATACACGAAAAATAATAGACTATTTATTTTTTGAGCACAAGATTATTCAAACATAGTACTATGTACTCATACAATTATATATTGTAAAAATACTAGTGAGAAATAAACTCACCTCTAGTGGTCACGACTTTCTCAAACTATTATTCTCCTGAATATCAACCAGAACATATAATGTGAATATATAAAACTAATATCAATTATAGATAAATCAATTCATAATTTAAAGCCAAATAAATTCAAATATAACCAATAATAATTAAAATCTATGGTACATATGAGCTTATTCCTAACTTTAGCAATTTATCAAAATTTTATAACTCTCATATACTAGCTTTGGACTTCTTAATTATTAATGATAAGGCAGGTGTTATAGGGAATTTTTTCCTAGCCAAAATTTGTATTCAATGACTTAGGTGAGCTTATTATAAATTGCTTTTATAAACCAAGGGTGAAAATGAGATTTTTCTTCTACCCTTATCTTTTTCTCCTGCTACTAGACTCTTCACTTCCCCTTCTTCTTGTTTCGTTCTCTCTTTTTTCGATTGAGGCATCTCTCTTCCTCTCTCTCTATTTTTTTTCCCTTTCCCGTTCATCTCCTCTCTATCTCTCTCTCCCTCTCTCCCCTTTGCAGTGCCAAGTTTGCTCGGCTACTCAAGATCCACCGTCAGAGCGGCCACCCAAAGCGAGGCCCCCCTCCGGCGAGTGGGGTCGCCGACGATCCCCCGTTGGTGGTCAGGTAAGTTCTCTTTCTCATTTTTTTTCCCTTAATAAATCAATACATAAATCTCATGAAATCAAGAAATCAACAAAGGGAAGGGTTTATACCTTTGGGTTAACTTGAATTTTATAGATGGAATCCTCTCTTTTCCTTTCCCTTTCACTGTCTCCTTCCTCTTCCTCTTCTTCTTTTTTTTAACCCTAATTTCTTCCCTTTTCCTCCCATTTAATATTATTGGGAGGAGATGAAAAGAATTACCGCCATGGTGAGCAGTGGAAAAAATCATCGACATGAGATTTTATTATTAGTATATTATATATATATATATATATATATATATAGCTGGGCTATTACAGATAACATATTATAATACATGAAGTATAACAAAAAATCAAAAAAATTCTAAAAATTACACAAAATATCCTCAAAAGTTTAAAATTACACAAAACACCCAGTCTTTTCAAAACTTAAAACAACAAACATAAAATCTAAAAATTAACAACAGCCCCCGAGAAATTTAAAATTTATAATTAATACCCTCAACATTTTAAAAATTATAAAAAAATTACATCAAAAGTTCAAATTACAAAAAAGCACCCTAAAATTTAGAGATTTCAAAACTTACAAACAACATAGATGGATTCCAAGGATTACCAAGTTTAAAATTTATAAAAAATAACCTCAAAGTTATAAAAATTACCAAACCTCCCTCAAAAGTTAAAAATCACAAAAATCCCAAATTTTCAAAACTTATAACAGGTACGCATCAAATCTAAAAATTATCAGCAGCTCACTAAAAATTTAAAATTTTCAAAAACAATTCAAAGTTTTGGTACTTGTAGAAAACACCCTCAAAATTCCAGAGTTGCAAGAAACATCCTAACATTTGAAAACTTATCATCAACACACGAAACATAAAAATTACAAGCACCCAACTTAAAATTTAAATTTTTTAAAAAATACTATCAAAGTTTATAAAATTGCAAAACACACCCTCAAAAGTTTAAAATCACAAAAGGCTAAAATTTGGCAAAGAAAAAAAGTAAATGATTGATATTATTGTATTAAGATATAAAAATTTAACTTTCAATTTAAAGTTTATCATCCCTTTTCAGCATCTAAAAGCATGTAAGTTGATGCTGGTAAAAAATAACAATTACAATAGATTAAAAGTATCCGGTTAAGGAATAAAAATTTAAAAAAAATATATGGTAGACTAAAAATTAATGTTACTGTATAAATTTAAAGAATTGCTTATAATTTACTAATAATATTAATTGATAAAATATTAAATTACATAAAACTAATAAAAGACAATAATATAATAGGTTAGCATTAATTGATTATAATGTATAAATATTCATATCTAATGTTAATAATATTTATAGGGTAAAAAAATACAATGAGTTATGTATGGAGAAACTATCAGAAAGTTTAGAGATATCATTTAAAGAAATCAAGTTGTTTTCATTTAAATTTTTATTTCATGATTATAAAAATTTATGCCACATTATTTTATCAAAATATCTCATTTCACAAAATTGTTTCTATTTAATCATATACTTCTTCTTAATTTGGCAATCTGATGGTGCACGTTAGCGGGCGATCTGTACATTGCTAACTTACACCTCCGCCTAGTTTCAAATGAGGAAGAAGAAGAAAAGTAGCTGAGGAATCATCGATAGTGAGTTGAGAGATTCTCTATTTGAGTATACTTCATCATCTAAAGATAGAGAAGGATCAGAAACTATAGAGATTTCTTAGAAATCCATTGAAATGGAGGGCATAGATCCAAAAGGAGCTAAGAAGAAAATGCCAATCTATGAAGTCCTAGCAAGAACAAACTCATTGATGGATCCACAATCTCCTCTGATGAGATTTGGTACTTTAATTTCTCGTAATCTGAGTAAGTCTTCTCACTCAATCTCGTGGGTGGATGAAGTTGATGAAGAAGCTGAATTTGAATCTGGATTGTTTGAATCTAAATCTGGATTGGTTGAGATTTCTACTCATAATCTGACTATTGTTCAATCTATGGATAGAAATACAAATTTTGAAAATCTTGTTCAAGTTGATGACGTTGTAGATGAAACCGAGATTGTAGCTTAGGAAGATGATAAAATCATGGAAAAAAATACTGCAGGAATCAAGAAAATATTTGTTAGCCTATTTGCGGATAATAGGAAATCTGGAAATGGTCTATCTTTGAATTTATTTCAATCTTCTCAAATTAACACTGTTACATTCTCAGCTGAAGAATGGAAGGAAGGGGAGGATTATTGGAAACATGCTTTGATTGGATATGTTATTGGTCTAAATGTGAAGTTTAAATCTATGGAATCTTATGTGAATAAGATTTGGGGGAATATTTCTATTCCAAGAATTTCTTTAATCAAACAAGGAATGTTCCTGTTTGACTTTCAAACAGAAAAACAAATGCAAGAGGTCCTAAAAGTAGGTCCTTGGTTCTTTGGATCTAGACCAATGGTTCTTAAGCCTTAGACGATTGATACTGATATGGAAAAATTTCAAGCTTATAGCTATCCAATGTAGGTTCAATTCCCCAATTTGCGGCTAAATTTGTGGACTTCAACTGGTTTAAGTAAAATTACAAGTGTTATTGGCAATCCTATTACAACCGATAAGCTCACAGCTACTAGGCAAAGGTTGAGTTATGCAAGGGTTCTTCTGGAAATTGATTTACCTCTTAAAGAGAGCTTACTTGACCTGATTGCAGTCCAAGGACCTGATGGAAAGAGCTACAATCAAAAAGTTATATATGAACTCAAACCAAGATGGTGCTCTTTGTGTAACATTGTTGGTCATAAAACTGACCATTGTAGAAGACACACTTTTAAAATGAAATGGATTCATGTTAACAGGAAGAATGAGAAGAATACAAAGGAGCCTGTGCAGGTTTCAAATACTTAGCCTGGAAATAGTGTGCATGTTCATCAAAAATTTGTGCAGGAAGGGAATGTTAAAACATGTGTCAATACTGAACAAATGGAGCCTGTACAGGTTGCAAGGGATACTCAGTCTGGAGATGGTGCACATGTTCATCAAAAGTTTGTAAAGCATGGGAATGTTGAAAAAGGAATCAATATTGTACAAGCTGGACAAATGACTTAAAAACATGCACAGGGGAGCAATAGTAGTAATTCTGGGAAAAATATTGCAATTCAAAATCAGTTTGGAGATGATTCAAATGCATATAAAAAACATGTACAGCAAGGGCATGCTGATAGGGTATTTTTATTGGACAATCCAGTAAAAACATTCTAGGTTCTGAAAAACATGCACACCAGAATTTTAGAGTGAAACAGGGAACCAATTATAGCAAATCTGTAATTGCAAATGCTTTTCAATACTCTCCTGTTGTGAATGCAACTGGTTTCACAAGTGTAAATAGAGCTGATACAGGGAGAAGGATCAGAGAGAGTATTATTGGGGCCTCTTGCAATCAAGCTTCTTAATTCTCTATACTGGATCATCAGCTAGATTTAGACCCCCTTGTATTAATAAGGGGGGATTTACCCAATAATGCATCTGGCCTTTTGGAATATCAGAGGGTTTAATAAATCCTCTAAACATTTGATAGTCAAGCAATTTATTTATGAATACAGCCTTTCTTTTTTAGCTCTCTTAGAAACCAAAGTTGATGAGAATAAAATACAGTCCATTGCAAAGAAAGCAGATAAAGAATGGGAATGGATTTCAAATGTTCTTGAAGCAAGCAATAGCATGATATAGATTCTCTGGAACAATGACATTCTCACAGTTCATGCCTTATTTTCCTCAAAGCAACATATGACTTGTTCTATTGAATCTAAGGATGGTAAGCTTTCTTGTGTAATCACAGTTGTCTATGCTCTAAACCAAATGGATGAAAGAAAATTTCTATGGCAAGAATTGCTGACATTTAACCAAAATAGTCCTTGGTTAGTTGGTGGTGATTTCAATACTATATTGAGAAATGAAGAGAAACTGGGAGGTGCACCAGTATCTAATTCTGATACCATTGACTTCCAAAACTTTATCAGCTCAAGTCAATTAGTTCATCTCAAGGCAACATGATGTTTCTATACCTGGTGTAATAAACAAGAGGCTGAAACAAGGATTTGGTCCAGACTTGATAGAGTTTTGGTGAATGAAGATTGGATTCATCATTACACTTCTACTCAAGTTGAATTCTTAATGTCAAACTGTTCTGATCATTCCTCTGCCCTGTTAACTATAGGAGAAGATAATTTTGAAGGAAAAAGGCCATTTAGATTATTCAATATGTGGACCAAGCACCCTGAATTTATTCCAGTAGTTAAATCAGTTTGGGAGCAAAATATTAGGGGATACAATATGTATAAGTTCCACACAAAGCTCAAGTACCTGAAGCTTATCCTAAAAGAGCTGAATAAGAAGCATTTTATGAATTTTAGTGAACAAGTTCTAAGAGCCAAAGAAGAATTAAATGACATCCAGAAACAAATGAATGCTGATCTTCTCAATCCTAGGCTGATCACCAAGGAGAAGGAATGTATCAAAACATATGTCAGATTGCTTAATTGTGAGAATTCCTTTTACAAACAAAAACCTAATATCAATTGGAGCTTACATGGTGATAAGTGCACTCAGTTTTTTTATTCTGTCATGAAAATCAAGAGGCACCGCAACATGGTGTTATCAATTTACATTGAGGATGGGCTTAGAATTACTGATATGTCTGAAATCATCACAGAATTCACTGATTATTATAAGAGGCTCTTGGGCACTGCTACCACTATTGTAAAACCTGATTTGGGAGTAATTTCTAATGGTTCTATTCTAGCTCCTACTCAAAGTGCCACCCTGAGTCTTCCTGTCAATAGGGATGAAATCAAGCATGCAGTGTTCTCAATGTTTGAAACAAAAGCACCTGGTCTAGATGGTTATAATGCAGCCTTCTTCAAATCAGCTTGGGATGTTATTGGTGATGATCTATATCTTCCTGTGGAGGAATTCTTTAATTCGGGAAATCTTCTTGGTACGTTTAACTCTACAACTATCACACTGGTTCCTACAATTCTAAATCCAAGAACCTTCTGACTTCCGACCCATTTTCATGCTGCAATTTGATATATAAAGTCATATAAAAAATTATAGCTGGAAGACTACAAAAAGTCATGGGTTATTTGATAAATGATGCACAAAGCGCCTTTGTCAAAGGAAGGCTTATTTCCAGTAGAATTCTCTTAGCTCATGAACTAGTTAAGCATTATGGTAGAAAACTTGTTTCTCCTAGAGCTATTCTAAATGTGGATTTGAGAAAGGCTTTTGATACTATCAGCTGGGATTTTATTAGATCAATGCTGGAAGGTTTGAGGTTCCCTAGCATCATGATAAACTGGATTATAGAATGTATCTCCTCCCCTAAGTACTCACTGGCACTAAATGGTTCCTTACATGGATATTTTAAAGGTGAGAGGGGATTAAGACAATGAGACCCTCTTTCTCCTTATTTGTTTGTGATTGGGATGGAATATCTTTCAAGAAAATTAAGTGCACTAAAGAATGACAACCTCTTCAAGTATCATCCTAAGTGCTATAGGTTGGGGATTACACATTTGATTTTTGCTGATGACCTCCTCCTCTTTGCTAGAGATGATGTATATTCTATAATGAAGCTATACAACTGTCTCCATGTGTTTAGTAGGGTATCTGAATTAGAAGCCGACCCCGCCAAATGCTCTGTATACATCAGTGGTATCGTAGATAGTCTGAAGGTCCAGATATGTTCACTCCTAAATTTTCCTGAGGGGATGCTACCAGTTCGATACCTGAGATTGTCGCTTATGTCAAAGAGATTATCTTACCTTGATTGTTCATCTCTGATCAACAGAATCTCTGAACAATTCCTTCATTAGAAAAAGGAGATGTCTCTCATATGCGGGAAGATTGCAATTGATTAAATCTGTTATTTTGGGAGTTCAAATATTTTGGACTAGTAACTTCATCTTGTCTGTGAAAGTCCTAGAAAAAATGGATAGTCTATGCGCAAACTTTCTCTAGAATCACAAAATTCATCAAGTTTCTTGGACTAGCATATGTCAAGACAAAAAACGGGGGGGGGGGGGGGGGGGATTGAGACTTTTCGGATGTGGAGATAGCTCCTGAAAGTTAGAGACATGGTAAAAAATAAATTTGGAAGTGTAAGCAATCATACAAGCATCATTAATGGATGCCACAATAAGGGTAAATTTCAAATCTCCTCTATCTACAATGTGTTAAACAACTCTACACCCCCTGTTTCCTGGTACAACACAGTTTATAAGGGGTTGAATTACCCAAAACATTCTTTTTTTCTTTGGCTAGTATCTCATTCCAGGTTATTAACTCAAGATAGATTATGTCGAATGAGGATACTAAGCACTAATCACTGTGTTCTATCTCCTGATCATCAAAGTGAGGAAACCTATCAGCACCTCTTCTTCGAATGTCACTACTCAGCTCAGGTTTGGAACAATGTGATGGCTTGGCTAAACTATACTTGGAGGTCTTGCAATTGGAATTATCTAATTAATTGGTATAGTTGTAACCTGAGGGGGAATGGAATTATGAAGAAGCTCAAGAGAATGACTCTAGCTGTTGCAATCTACTTTGTGTGGCAAGAAAGGAATCTGAGAATGTTTCAAGGCAAAGTTCGTGATCTAGTTATCCTCTTTCGTGCAATCAAGATTTCCATCTTTTCCAAAATTTTGAATGATAAAATCCCGCTGCATTTCAGAGAGAGGCTTGAAAAGATGTAAGTTGTAAATAGAGAGATAGTTTGGTTTTCCAGGTATATCGCTGGAGATTTTGATGTGCTACTGATTTTTACATGGTAAATGAATAAAATTAATTTTCATTGACAAAAAAAAGCAAATAAGCACTGACTAAGTTTCCTTTGAAGAACATATTAAACAACTTTGTCCCAATAAACCAGATAAGATGAGGGAAATCACTATAATGGACAAAAAATATATACATGATACTTAATTACAATAGCATAAGTAAAAAAATTAAAATTGATATTTTTCTTTTCCTATATAGTGGCATGACTCTGCAAGCAACTTTATTTGGGGAAGTGGCCACAAACAAATGATTAATTTTTAAAGACACGATCTAAGATAAACATGTAATAGCATTGTCAGATTTTAAGAACTTTAAATATGAAGGTAACATATTGTACTACTAAAATTCGTATTAAAGGTCACTAACCATAAAATTCACTTTATGTATGTCTCAAATTTGTTAGGGAGATATGCATATCATCGTAAATTTTGTTAATAATATTTATATCAATCTAAAGATATAACTTATTGAAGAAATAAGAGAAAAATAAGTAAACCAAGCAAACATCCATATAACACAATAAAGAAAAAAATATTACATTTTAAAGCCAATATGCAGGGTTCATTCTGAACAAACTACTAAAATAAAAGCATCTCTATCAATGCTCTTTACAAATACAACACAAATTTAAATTATTGGTATATAAAATCATCCAACATTCGAAGAGATATGATCTACATGACCTACTCTAATATTCACATAATTAAACTTAAAAATACTTTACCAATATACAGACACGCTATTGGACCTATAATGCAAAGATAACTATAATTTATAATAGAGTTGAGTTGTCATTCTAGCTTGCAGATGCTACAACAAGAATGTGGATAGAGATGTTAATAAGAGTGTTCAAATGATAAATGTCACAGAATCATTGATGACATAGTACCAAGATTAAGTAATATCCCTTCTTCATGAAATAAATATATCAAAATTAAATATTAATATTATAAACATATCAAATGATAAAGGTGGAGAATGATTAATCTTGACTTAATAAAATATAAAATAGAAGGAATAAAAGATCTATTTTCTAAATATTTTATAGAATAGCTTAATTTTTTTGAGTAAAATCAAGAATATTTAGAAGGGATTTCTGTGAACTCTTAAATATTTTTATATGGTTATATGGATATTTTTATTATATAAAAGTATATTAGAGTTAGAATTAATCTTTAGTTTATATTTTTCTAAAGTCTATCAATAATTATCAACAAACTTCATATTCTCTTTAGTTTTGTTCTAGCACATTTTTAATTAATCATCTTGGCTTCTCGGCTTTAATTATTCATCTTTTTTTTATAACACTATTTTTTAAGTGTTTGTCACTTTTACAAAATTATACTTTCTTAAGTTAAGCTTGGTTTCATGTCGGTCCAAATAAGGTAAAAATTCAAAATGGCTTTAGATTACTTTTGTTTCCTGTCAATTTCAATTATCAGCATGAAAATTTAAATTTAATGTAGCCTATTAAACAAACATCAAAAAATAATAATCACAATATTAAAGTTTAAAGACATAAGTGAGTAAAAACAATCAAAGTGAGACTGGGGAACAAATTTTAGTAAGGAAATAAATTAAAAATGCTTAATCATGATATTTAACCACGTGCATTGCACGTGCATAAAATATAGTAATAATAAACACATTGCAAAAGAATATAAAAGAATTATCAAATTTTATGGTATGATGTTTACTGATAAAGCTAGAAAATAAAATATCACATCCTTTTAAAAGCACGAGTTTGGGAAAAGCTTTCAGTAGACAAAAATACTATTGGGATTCAAATACTAATCCATTAAGTAAGAGTAAGTTGATAAAATGATGAATTCTTATTGGATATGCATAGTATGAAGATAAGGATACAAAGTGTATTTAGATTCTAATTCTATACATGATATAGTTGGTCTCTTGTAGAATTTAAACATAAACTCAGTTCTAATTAACCTCCAAATCTAATACATTGGATAAAAGTACCCCTTTCATCTGACGTCCTCACTTATCAAATAGTGGACGGGTTTTTTTACTATTATTATTTTAATAGAATTCTATTTATAATTGTTATCCTCTTGTCATCCTCTCACATGCAACATCACATACCAATATATATAAGCCAAAAAATTACAACAATTTTCATAGTGCTTTCGTCTCCTTCAACATGTATGTGACTTTGTTATTTTCTTCATATTAGATTAGATTAGATTATTCTAAAGCAATTACTTATATTGTATGTTTGATTTTTTTTTCATATAAAGAAATAGCAATAATTTTTACAGCACTTTCATCTATTTTCTTCTTATTAGATTAGATTAGATTAGATTATTTTAAAGCAATTAATTATATTGTATGTTTGATTTTTTTTAGATTAAGAAATTGTAATAATTTTCATAACACTTTCATCTCCTTTAACAAGTATATGTCTTTATTATTTTCTTCTTATTAAATTAGATTGTTTAAAAATTATGAATTATGAAATTATAATAATTTTCACATCACTTTTATCTATTTTCTTCTTATTAGATTAGATTAAATTATTTTAAAGTAATTAATTATAATTGTTTGCAAAAGTCAGCCTGATAGTGGGGGAAAATAAAATTGTAATTTTTTTAAAACTTTCATGAATCTTGTGATTTGTATTTGTGATAGTATACATTTTATTTAATAGTTTTGGAAGGAAATCTGTTGGTCCTCTATTTTTCTTATTCATTATCTTAATCTTTCATTATCTGAATCCTTTATCCACTGGACTAATCAACTTTAGTTTCGTGTCACCAATAGTTATTCCCATGGAAAAGTAACATGTTGTCAGCACTATTTCATTGGATAATGACTTCGATTACTTCAAATGCAAAGTTTTCTAAATTTAATAAACATAGAATTTGTATGTAAGATTAATATAGACCAATATGTCTCTTGTCTACCATTCCGCAAAAATACAGAAGAAAATCACAAACACATAAATATGAAAATTTCAGCTTTGGAGTTTATAGGAGTATGCCAGATTCTCTTAAGAGTTTTGATACTTGCACAAGAATTCAAAAATATATGATATCAGCAAATTGAAATTGGTGTATGCACAAAAAATTGTAAGACCAAAGAAAGCACAATCATGAGACTACATACAGAAAGTGGCATATACTTTTTAAAACTCAAGAATTAATATTAATTGAAGAACACATGATCACTAAAACTTTCAAAAGGTAACATGTGAAAGTATTCCGATGATACAATAAAATATAATATTTGATTAATTAGACTAACATAACTTTTATCTGTACGTCATGCACTCTTTTGTACTGTTTTGCTAACATACATTCTACACATTTTATTTTCATTATATTAATTTGGAATCTTTTACTTAGAAGTTTTCTCTACCTTTTTATTTTTGAAAAAGTATATCTTTATGATCTCATCAATTAGTACGATGCCATTAACTGACTAGAGCCTCCATGCATAGTTCCGAAGAGAAATATTGCCGCTTATGTTATGAAAGGTTTTGTCTGTAATAGAAGAAAAAGGAGAAAATATTATATTTTTTGTTATTGTCATAATATCATCGTTTATATACATAACTGAATCTAGAGTTTGATTTACTCAATTCTCGACAACCATCCTGAGGAATCTTGAGCATTTTTCTCTGTAATAGATGTTCTTTTTCAGCACAACTTAGATTTTAATTATGGTACATTGAATACTTATATTTGTAATGTTATATTAAACATAAGATAAACTTCTAAGAAATAATCGGGAGTATTTACTAACTGATTTATAAATGATTGTCTCTTAAGAAACAGAATATAGGATACATGGTCTCTGTATGTACATCCTTCTATTGTAGTCTTTCTAGAATAGAATTGCACAGATGCCGAGTTCAGAATCTTGAGTGCGCGAGATCCTTAGAGATCATATAGCCAATATGCTGTTGTTCCATGATTATTACAATATCTGCAACTTTCTACAGTTCTGAAATGTCAATGGATATCCATTCCTTTGACTATTCATTATTAAAAATTCTAATATTTTATAAAGATCATCCTTTCAACTGTGCCTTTGTGTGCGCGGAATTCATAAGTGTATTTTGCACAAAACACGCCAAACTTTCATATTTTCCAAATGGTCCCCTCTAACATATATGTCTACATGTATAATTAAGTTCTCAATCTTATACAATACTCTCAATCACTCAAAGGCCCTACCCATACTTTGCTCATGCACTGCCGAAACCTACAAGTGCAGTTTTACAGTTAAGTATCTCATACTTCCAATTTTACATGACACCCCCTATTGACTTTCTAAATGCACTAAGGCCCATATTATCTATATATATCACCTTAAAAAAGAGAAATTCTAATTGTAATAAAATATTTGGTAATCTTAATCAAAATATAATTATCCCTACTAAAAAGTCAAATAAAAAGATTATATCAATTCATGTTAATTTGGATTTTTTTAGTTGGTCAGGCAGAAGATATGTATAATATTCTTGAGCAATTAATTTCTAAAACATGTTAAGCAACTTACCTTGCTAAACAAAAAATTGAGAGAAACTTTAAAAAAGTATATAGATCATATAAATTCATACAAATTTAAATATTTTTTGTTAAAAAAGAAGGCAGAGGAACCGCTCCTTTATTTGTCCATCCTTTATATATAACGAGAAATTGGTGAACTATCCCTAAAGGCGCCACATAACAATGCCATCTAAGCGCACAAAATAATGTCTTGTGTCATATCTCTTTTTCTATATTCACCAACGAATTCTCATGAGATTAAATCCATTCATAATTAGAAATTCTAATCGTAATCAAATATTTGGTGATACTAATCATAACATGACTATCCATTATTAAAAGTTCTAATATTTTATAAAGATCCTCTTATTAATTGTGCCTATAGATGCGCGGAATTCATAAGTGCATTTTGCACAAAACACCAAATCTTCCATACTTTCCAAATTGACCCCTCTAGCATATATGTCTACATCTATAATTAAGTTCTCAATCTTATACAATACTCATAATCACTCAAAGACCCTACTCATAATCCGCTCATGCACTGCCTGAACTTACAAGTGCAGTTTTGCAGTTAAGCCCCTCATACTTCCAGTTTGCATGACACCCACTATTGACTTTCTAAATGGACCAAGGCCCATATTATCTATATATCACCTTTAAAAAAGAAATTCTAATTGTAATCAAATATTTGATAATCCTAATCAAAATATAATTATTCCTATTAAAAAGTCAAATAATAATATTCTTATTTCTCTTCTCTCTTTTCTATAGAAAACAAATTGGACACTACCCTTTTAAAAATATGGAAATTACAAATACCTAAAAAATCACAAACATCCCTCTGAAAAATATGAAATTATAAATGAATCCTTTAAAAACTAAAACTTGCCCCTCAAATCTCATGATCTTTTTGAATGTAGAGGTTGTCAGATATTGCATCAATACTTTTTTGATAGAACTTTCTTATAGTTATTTGTTTTCTGATACTTATTTGTTTACCTATAGGGTAATACCATTTCAATTCCAATTTCGTACTCAAGATTTATTTCATGATTACGAGTATCAGAATAGTAATGAATATCAATAATTTTATGTTTCAATTATCATTAATGATTGTAGTTGGTCATTTACTATTGAATTTTCATGAAAGTATACCCTACTTTGTCTAACTATCTCCGTTGTATATATGTATTTATAAATTAATGGTAATATAACATATGATTTTCCTCTATAGAAATTTATTCTCTGATTTTTGGATTACATAACCACTATACAACACCTTCTAGCATAAAGGACCTTACTCAAAATAGCTTCAAGCCAAGGTTTGCAATGAACTAAATAATAAATTATTCTGTTATATATATCATACTCCTTTTAAAAACACGAGTTTGAGAAAATCTTTCCATGGTCAATATTACCCTTCATTATTTTAAATATTTTATTTACATGTTAATCTATCCTAATACTAAGTATATCCTATATATTAATCCCACGAGAACTACCTATAGCTCAACAATTTAAAAAAATAAAGTATATCCTATATTAATCCCATGTAAACTACCAATAGCTCAACAGTTTTTTAAAAATAACATTAATAAAGTACACAAAACAGCTCCACGATATTAGTTTGTTAAGGTGAAGAAATCATACGTAGCTAACATACTATAATACATGAAGTATTATCAAAAAACCCAAAAAGTTTCAAAAATTATACAAAATACATTCAAAAGTTCAAAATCATAAAAAATACCCTGAATTTTCAAAACTTAAAATAACAAACATGAAATCTAAAAATTAACACCAGCCCTGAAGAATTTAAATTTTGTAATTAAAACCCTTAATGTTTCAAAAATTATGGAAACACCCTCAAATGTTTAAATTATAAAAAGCACCTTGAAATTTTAAAATTTAAAACCTACAAACAAAATAAATGAATCCAAAGAATTATCATCACACACCTAAAAAAATTTAAAATTTGTAAAAAAAGCCTCAAAGTTACAGAAATTGTAAAAAAATCCCTCAAAAGTTAAAAATCACAAAAATCTCTGAAATTTTAAAATATATAAGCAATACATACCAAATCTAAAAATTATCAATAAGCCGCTGAAATTTTGAATTCTGCAAAAAATAACCAAAATTTTCAATAATTGCTTAGAATACCTTTAAAATTTTAGTAGTGCAAGAAATATCCTGATATTTAAAAACTTACCATCAACATATGAAACATGAAATGACAAGCACCTAACTTAAACTTTAAAATTTTCAAAAAACACTCTAAAAGTTTTAAAAATGGCAAAACACACCCTCAAAAGTTCAAAATCACAAAAGGTTAAAATTTTAAAACTTGGCAAAGAAAAGAGTAATTGTTTGATATTTTTTATTAAGATACGTGGTTTACTTGTTGGGGATTTGAAACAATCAAATCGAATATGTGCCCTTCCAGACCTTGTGTTTGAGAGTAGGAAAGTAGAAAAATCACCACAAATAAAAGATAAAACTTGCAGGAAAGTAAACGAGAAAGAACACACCAGATTTAACAAGATTTGGCAACATGCTGACGTCCTCGGGAGCTACAGCACACAATTCTTTGATTAATTAAAGAAGATTACAATGCCCACAAATAGGTTTTTATCTCTCTGAGATCTCTCTGATAGAATCCTCTCAAAACTCTCTTTTTCACGTGTCCTACAAATCCTAAAAACTTTTAGGTATATATAGGATCCCAGCCCAAAATAGAATCCTAAACGAACCAGGAAACTAAAAAACCCGACATCGGTCGACCGGACCAATGACTTTGGTCGATCGACCAGAGTGTCAATTTACAGGGTCTGCTCGTGCACATTTTTGGTTGACCAGATTCCTCATGTTGGTCGTCCGACCAGAGTGTCAATTTCTTCTTAGTTTCCTGCAGGCATCGCGGTCGATCGAACCTCCTCCGTCGGTTGACTGGCCAGTGACTGGACTATTTTTTTCATCTTTTTAATTCAGCTTTGGGTCTACACACTTAGACTAACAATCTCTTACTTGGAAACCAAAGCACTATCAACGAGCTCACCCGAACTCCTGCCTTCTTTGCAAGCATCTTATCCTATACGAAAAAACCATTCTTCAATCATCATCAATTCGACAATCCCGTCGATCCTCATGGTGTGGCTCCCCTTTATCTCTGTGACGCCCCTGGGTTCACGCTAGGCAGCAGTCCAAGGTGAAACCAATAATGTCAAACCTACCATGTACCATACCGTGCAATAACATGTTTCACCATTACAATTACTATCTCTCAAGTAGAGTTAAAATAGGTGTCGGTACAAAGCAAGTAAAAGATAAATATAAGAGATAACTGATGAAATAATAGTGATCAAATTGATATTTCATCATCCAACATACTGAAATAGAAGTCAATGCCTGAAATGAATAAACTGAAGTTTCAACAAGTCTCAAATACATAAAGTCTGAATAAGAGGAAATAAGGCACACAACCTTTACAACTTCTAGAAATAAACTCTCAAAATGTCTAAATAAAAGCCTACAGTGGAGCTCAAAAGAAAAATATAACTATAATAGAATAGCTGAAGCTAAAGTGCCTCGCCATCAACCTACGACTCTCCGGGCTCCTAGCTCGTTACCTGAATGGGGGAGGGACAACGAGCGTCAAAGCGCTAGCGAGCAACATCACAACCAACCCCAAGGGAAAGGGCTCGTTGTATACAGAAAATACAGTTATAATATATATAAAGTCACTGATCCTATTTAGGTAATTACAACATGAGCATAAGTACGTCGAGCGAAATAATCCAAACAAGGAAACCCTTATGTATATACCATGTAGCTCAAATTGTAAATACCTATATATAAGAGGATTTTAGTATTTAGGGAATTACAACACGAGCATAGGTACGTCGAGCGAAATAATCCAAACAAGGAAACCCTCATGTATATATCATGTAGCATAAATTGTAAGTCTCTAAATACAAAACCCAAAATCTAATACCAGGACAATAATAAAAGAAGACAAACCCATCACAGAACTTAAATTCGGTGTCATGTCGTAACTCACATAAGTGTCATGTCCAGCCTATGTAAGTATCAGTGTAAATCTCAAGGTCTAAACTGATGTCCAACACAATGGCTAAAACTAGATGTAGTGGATGTCCAACACATGGACTGCATATGAAAATTGTCCAACACATGGACTGAATGTGATAAATGTCCAACACATGGACTACACATCATAATTGCCCAACACATGGACAAGATGAATTATATGAACAGGTGCATATACCCTAATTTTTCACGTGACTCGGTGTGCAAATCTAAACTCATGTCCGCATGTCATCTCTCATGTAAAGATACAGGTTATACAATAATTTCTAATACTCATCATTCGAGGCGACTCCTCGTTCATATTAAAGCATGTAACAATAATAAACAAGCATAAACAGTTTCAGTTAAACTGAAATAACTCAAACAGATCCAAACTGAGGAAAAACTAAAAATCTCCTCATCAGTCGACTCATTGGTCGACTCATCAATCGACTCATAAGTCGACTCATAAGTCGACTCATTGGTCGACTGAGCAGAAAATCCCCAGTTTTCTGCTTATGATGATTATCTGCAAAATTGATAAACTAAAGTTCTTTTTGTCATGTCAAGCAACATATTTCGGATTCTAACACATGTGTATCAACATAAACGAGAGATTTGCATGTAATATCTTACATTAAAAACCCTAAACATATTTATACATGTTTAAAAAAGACGTATTGAAAACATTAAATCACATGAAACCCATGTTTAAAACTAATTATAGATCTGGATCTACATTACAAAAATGGTGGTGAGCTTTTTACTAACTGAAAAGTATAGATCTTGTAGCTTATAATGTAAAACATCTACTTTTATGCACAAAATACGTTTTAGGCTCAAAAATCCGAAATAAAAACTCAAAGAAACTATACAAACAGTGGGTGAGGGCTGGGCTAGATGTTACTCGCCTCTGGTATGCTGTTGGATCTTCAGAAACAAGAGAGAACAAATACCCCTTCGCTGTAATGCCCAAAGCTGCTGAAAAAACTCCTCGAAATCCCTCAAGATTGCCGACAAATTTGGGATCTAGGGTTTGAGAGAGAGAGGGGGGCTAGGGTTCTGTAATCTGATGGATTTCGGGTTGGTTTCGGGTAAAAGAAAATATATAGAACGGTTAAAACCCGAACGAAACTCAACCAAACCCGCAACTGAAAAGAAATCTGAAATCAGCCCGTCAGTCAAATCATAGGTCGACTCATCAGTCGACTCATTGGTCGACTCATCAGTCGACTAAGCAGACATTTTTTAGATCCGTACATGTTTTGCTAACTTGCCAAAACCAATGCACAAAACTCTATAAAAATACACTTATACATATCTAATAACTTGTTATCAAGTATATCCATGACCTCAAGTCATTTACCATAATAGAATTATTTATCACTAATAATTCATATATACTTCTAACAAAATACGGGGTTTTACATTCTTCCTCCCTTAAAAGAATTTCGTCCTCGAAATTCAGAAATCATACCCAAACAAATAATATTACTCTAGACAAGCATATAATGATATTTATATTTAACAATCCAAGATGACTATATTCCCACTCAACCCTTAATCAAATGGAACTAGTACGTCGGACGAAAAATCCAAACAAGGAACCCCTCATATATATACCATGTTTTCCATAAGATTATGAATTAAGCGGAAATATCCTCATTCTAGCATTAAATATAAATATAACCATACAAATATTCACACACATAAATCAATCCACTTCCTCTAGAGATGCAGGAAGTCGCGCTGCATAGCATATTCGCGCTCTCGAAAATCATATACAAAGTCTACACTTAACCCTCTAAAATGTAAGTACCCCCACTTAACCCCTAACTAAATAGAACAAGTACATCAAGCGAAAAATCCAAACAAGGAACCCCTCATATATATACCCTATGTTCCGAGTACTTAGAAGATAAGTGGTAGTACCCTCATTTTAGTGTTAAGTATAAACATCGACATAATTGAATCTATAAGGCATATATAAGTCATACGAAAAGATTTAATTTACCTGCTCAAACATGCGTGGATAGTCACGACGCATGTCCTCTTCGTGCTCCCAAGAAATCTCCTCAACACCTCTTCGGTTCCACTGAACTTTCACCAAAGGAATTACCTTGTTTCTAAGCCTCTTGTCTTCCCTGGCAAGTATACAAACTGGAATCTTAATAGTAGTCAAATCCTCCTGAATCTCAATCTCTGGTGTATCCAATACTTGCTGCTGCTCCTCATCATGCAAGTGTTTCTTGAGCATAGAAACATGAAATACATTGTGTATACTAGACATCGATGCTGGAAGATCTAGTCTGTATGATACAGCTCCAATGCGCTCCAAAATCTGGAAGGGTCCGATATACCTCGGTGCAAGCTTTCCCCATCTCCCGAATCGCTGAACGCCTTTCATAGGCGATACCTTCAGCATAACTGAATCTCTAACCTGAAACTCCAAGGGTCTTCGTCTCTTATCTGTATAGCTCTTTTGCCGACTCTGAGCAGCTAAAATCCTATCTCTGATCAATGCCACATTCTCAGTAGTCTGCCTCACAAGCTTTGGTCCAAGTATTAAGCTATCCTCTGGCTCTGTCCAACATATCAGTGATCTACAAGGTCTCCCGTACAACGCCTCATATGGGGCCATACCGATCGTCGCTTGATAACTATTGCTATAAGCGAACTCTATCAGTGGAATATGCTCCTCCCAGCTACCTTGAAAGTCTATGACACAAGCTCGTAACATGTCTTCCAACACTTGATTCACCCTCTCCGTCTGACCATCTGTCTGTAGGTGGAATACACTACTGTAAGATAATCTGCTACCGAACGACTCCTGGAAACTCCTCCAAAAATATGAAGTGAACACCGAACCTCGATCTGACACAATCATATCAGGAACTCCATGAAGTCGGACTATCTCCCGAATAAATATTCTCACATACGCCTTAGTTGTATATGTAGTCCTCACTGGAATAAAATGTCCTGACTTCGTCAACCGGTCCACAATCACCCAAACTGAATCATTCCCCTTCTTCGACTTCGGCAACCCTACAATGAAGTCCATAGAAATATCCGCCCATTTCCACTCTGGGATGGTAAAGGCTGAAGTGTTCCTGCTGGTCTCTGATGCTCTGCTTTCACCTGCTGACATGTAAAACACTTAGCTACATACTCTAAAATCTCTCTACGTATACCACTCCACCAGAAGTGTCTCTTCAGGTCCTTGTACATCTTGGGGGTTCCTGGATGCACTGTATACCGAGTACTATGAGCTTCATCAAATAACTCCCTCTTCAGCTCGGCACTGGATGGCATAACTAATCTACCCTTTATCCGTAGGCCTCCATCTGCTCTAATGATCAAATCAGCTTTAGGCTCTTTGGAAATCTCCTCATTTCGGATTTGAATCCAAGAGTCTTCCAGCTGAGCTCTAACAACTCTGATACTCTAAGATGGCTATACTAACATAGCTCTCAAAAATGCATGGGTTCCACCAATCTCGGGTCTGAAATCAAACTGGCTAAGGATAAGAAGATCTCTATATAATGAACACCTCAAAGTCGAAACCCGATGTCGATGCTTCCTGCTTAAAGCATCTGCTACGACGTTCGCCTTCCCCGGATGATATTGAATCGCGAACTCGTAGTCCTTGATAAACTTAATCAATCTCCTCTATCTCTGGTTGAGTTCCTTCTGAGGGAAAAGATACTTCAGACTCTGGTGGTCTGTGAACAACTCAAACTGCACTCCATATAAGTAGTGCCTCTATGACTTTAGTGCAAATACCACTGCTGCTAACTCCAAGTCATGAGTGGGATAGTTTTGCTCATGCACCCTCAACTGCCGAGATATATATGCTACTAATCTCTGAGTCTGCATCAATACACCTCCTAAGCCTGCCAAAGATGTATCTGTGTAGACGACGAACGTCCTGTCGCTGCTCGAAATAGTCAAAACTGACGCTGAAGTCAACTTAGTCTTCAAGATATCAAAGGCCTTCTAGCACTCCACACTCCAAATAAACTGTACACCCTTCTTCGTAAGACGTGTAAGTGGCGTCAAAATCTTCGAGAAGTCCTGGATGAACTTCCTGTAATAGCCGGCTAAGCCCAAGAATCTACGAATCTCTATCACCGTCTTCGGTGGTTCCCAATCAAGAACTGCTGTAACCTTAGCTGGATCCACTGCTATGCCCTCTCTACTGATGACGTGGCCGAGAAATTTGACTTCTGAAAGCCAAAATTCACACTTACTGAACTTAGCATATAACTGATGCTCCTGCAGAGTCCTCAAAGCTAACCGTAGGTGCTACTCGTGGTCTGCCTCCGATCTCGAATAAATAAGAATATCGTCGATAAAAACAATCACGAACTGATCTAAGAAGGGACGAAAAACCCGGTTCATCAAGTCCATGAATACCGCGGGTGCATTGGACAGTCCGAATGGCATGACCATGAACTCGAAAGATCCATATCGAGTAAGAAAGACAATCTTAGGAATATCCATCTCCCGAACCCGCAACTGATGATAACCAGAACGAAGATCAATCTTCAAGAAGAACTACACTCCCTGCAACTGGTCGAACAAGTCATCAATCCTAGGTAATGGGTACCTATTCTGGATAGTGACATTGTTTAACTCTCTATAATCAATGCACAATCTCATACTACCGTCCTTCTTCTTCACGAAGAGGACCGGTGCGTCCCACGGAGAATGACTCCTATAAATAAAACCCTGAGCTAACAACTCGTCCAACTGGGTCTAAAGCTCCCTCATCTCAGTTGGTGCCATGCGATAGGGTGCGTGGGATATCGGGGCTGTGCCTGGCTGCAACTCAATACCGAACTTAACCTCTCTCACAGGAGGTAGTCTAGGTATGTCCTGAAAGACATTCTGATACTCTGAGACAACTCTAGTCTCTAATAAATCAACACCCTGATCCCGTCGCATCACATCCTCGATGTACGCCAGGAATGACTCCGCAAAATGGTTTTCCTGAGAGGTTGCCACAATCATCTCGGACCCATCGGACGCCCGCAAATTGACCGTTTTTGCAAAGCAGTCAATACTAACATGGTAGGAAGACAACCAATCCATACCAAGGATGACATCGAACTCGGACATATGCAACACTATTAAATCGACAACGAACTTTGACTCATCTAAACTGATAGTACACCTCCTACAAACGCTCTCCAGAAGCGATAACTCACCTAAAGGGGTGAAAACTAATAAATGGGTGTCTAATGGCTGAGTTACGAGCTAGAGTCTAGACATAAAATCATACGAAATAAAGGAATGCGAAGCTCCCAAATCGAAGAGAATACGAGCGGGAAAAGAATTCACAAGGAACATACTCTCCACTACTGCTCTGCTAGCTCCATGATCACGCGGTACTACCGCATATACTCTGCCTATGGCTGGAGTCGGCTCTGCTGCTAATGCTGGAGAATACAGAACTATCTACCCCTGAGGAACCTTCTGAACTGCACGAATCTATCCCTCTATCTTCTGAGCTGCTAGCGGTGCCTCAAGCCTCATCTTCTGGCCCTGGCCTCTGTCCTAAAGTCTCTGCTGCTACTGGTTCGGGCCCTTGCCTTGCTGAGCTCCTGTCGGTACGCTGCGACACTCCGACGTCTTATGCCCGACCTTACGATAGTTATAGCAAACTCCCTGGAACTTGCGCTGCTGATGCGCTCTCTGATCATGCTGGGGTCCCTTCTTATGAGGACCTTGCTGTTGCTGTTGGGATCTAGAAAAAGGTCTCTTGTTCTTTCCTTTATCCCCGGTCTGTCTTGCCTTGGTCTTTCCTTCCTTATCTTTCTGGAACATGGCAGTCTCCTGAGAAGTGGCGACCTCAGCTACCTCCCGAACTGAATAGAACTTCCTCAAGATGAGGTATCGATGAAGATTAGGGGGGAGCCCTGCTAGAAACATCTGAGCCTGTCACTCTCCTGTCTGCCACATGCCCGTGAAGTGCAGCAACTCCATAAATCTACTCTCAAAATCTGCCACTGACATATCCCCTGAGTTAACCGGGACAACTCAAGCTCCTTCCCAGTCCGTGCTGCAGAAGAAATATATTATCCATCAAAGAAATAAACAAAGTCCTCCCATGTGAGGGTCATCCGGTGCTCTGGAGTGAACTGGAGTCGATACCATCTCCCGGCGTCTCCCTTCAGACTGTAGGATGCCAATCTCTGCTTCTGTACTAAATCCATATTAAGTATGTCGAGGGTGTTACTCACATCCTCCTTCCACTTATGGGCTGCAAGAGGGTTTGATGACCCCTGAAACTCCGCCACCCTCATCTTCTAGTAACTCTCTACCATACGGAGCCAAGTCTCCTGCTCTGTAGCTCTATCCGGAACTGCTGGTGGAATAGCTACAGGTGAACGACTGGTATCCCCTGTGGCTGATCTGCTGGTGGTGGTGATGGCGTTGGTGGCGCGACATGATTCGCCACAAGCTCCTCAATTACTGCCATCCTAGCTATGATGGGAGGCATAAGGTCTATCAGGTACTGGGGAGCCTGCTGCGGCTCAGGTGGTGCCTGCTGTGGCTCGGGTTGAGCTTGCTGTGGCTCAGGTGGAGCCTGCTGTGACTCTGCCTGTCTAGCTCTCCGAGTACGAGGTCTACCACGCCCTGTCATTTCTCTGATCATAAGAAAATAAGAGTTTATGAGTCAAAATAGACATATACACATACATAGCATATCACAATATGATTTTCACACAAATACTTCAAATTTACACAAAATAGTTGTCATAAAAAAAATATCCTCAAATTTTGAGATATACGCATATATCGTCCTCACTCATACTAGGGAATCCTTACGGACTCTATACATGAATCCTAAGAAACTCTATCCTAGCTCCACGACTCGACACAGGATGATCCTAAGGATACTGGAACTAGTAGGGGTGCCAAACCGTATCCGTATCCGAGGAAATATCCGTAACCGTATCCGTTAGGATACGAATATGGTTACTCAAATCTATAACCGATAGGATATGGTTACGGATATGGTTTTGTAGTGAAATATCCGTATTCGTATCCGAAAATATTCGAATACATATTGGTCATACTCTTCCGATAGTTTCGATTCTTAGATTATGGATTTGTGATTAATTTTGATGATCAAGATGTCTAATCTTAGCTTTTCAATCATAATGAACATATTAATGAACTCTTTTTTTTGTATCACATGACTATATTTTTCTGAATACTATCTAGTTTTCTCATATCCTTTTTGTATATGCATGTATATCCGTTTACATATCCACATCTATATCCGTAACCGTATCCGATTTTGGCGGATATGGATACGAATTTTTCTTACCGACGTATATTCGTATCCGTATCCGTATCCGAGATGGGTAAGCGGATATGGATATGGTAAGTGCCATATCCGAGCCGTATCTGCTCCGTTAACACCCCTAGGAACTAGAGCTCTGATACCAACTGTGACGCCCCTGGGTTCACGCAAGGTAGCAGTCCAAGGTGAAACCAAGAATGTCAAACCTATCATGTACCATACCATGCAATAACATGTTTCACCATTATAATTACTATCTCTCAAGTAGAGTCAAAACAGGTGTAGGTACAAAGCAAGTAAAAGATAAATACAAGAGATAACTAATGAAATGATAGTGATCAAATTGATATTTCATCATCCAACATACTGAAATAGAAGTCAATGCCTGAAATGAATAAAGTGAAGTTTCAACAAGTCTCAAATACATAAAGTCTGAATAAGAGGAAATAAGGCACACAGCTTTTACAACTTCTAGAAATAAACTCTCAAAATGTCTAAACAAAAGCCTACAGTGGAGCTCAAAACAAAAATATAACTATAATAGAATAGCTGAAGCTAAAGTGCCTCGCCATCAACCTGCAACTCTCCGGGCTCCTGGCTCGTTACCTGAAAGGGGAAGGGACAACAAGCGTCAAAGCGCTAGCGAGCAACATCACAACTAACCCCAAGGGAAAGGACTCGTTGTATACAGAAAATACAGTTATAATATATATAAAGTCACTGATCCTATTTAGGTAATTACAACATGAGCATAAGTACGTCGAGCGAAATAATCCAAACAAGGAAACCCTTATGTATATACTATGTAGCTCAAATTGTAAATACCTATATATAAGAGGATTTTAGTATTTAGGGAATTACAACACGAGCATAGGTACGTCGAGCGAAATAATCCAAACAAGAAAACCCTCATGTATATACCATGTAGCACAAATTGTAAGTCTCTAAATACTAAACCCAAAATCTAATACCAGGACAATAATAAAAGAAGACAAACCCATCACAGAACTTAAATCAGGTGTCATGTCATAACTCACATAAGTGTCATGTCCAGCCTATGTAAGTATCAGTGTAAATCTTAAGGTCTAAACTGATGTCCAACACAATGGCTAAAACTAGATGTAGTGGATGTCCAACACATGGACTGCATATGAAAATTGTCAAACACATGGACTGAATGTGATAAATGTCTAACACATGGACTACACATCATAATTGCCCAACACATGGACAAGATGAATTATATGAAGAGGTGCATATACCCTAATTTTTCACGTGACTCGGTGTGCAAATCTAAACTCATGTCCGCATGTCATCTCTCATGTAAAGATACAGGTTATACAATAATTTCTAATACTCATCATTCGAGGAAACTCCTCGTTCATATTAAAGCACGCAACAATAATAAACAAGCATAAACAGTTTCAGTTAAACTGAAATAACTCAAACAGATCCAAACTGAGGAAAAACTAAAAATCTCCTCATCAGTCGACTCATGAGTCGACTAGGATTGGTCGACTCATTGGTTGACCAGACAAAACACAAAACTAAAAATTTTCCCGTCAGTCGACTCATTGGTCGACTCATCAGTCAACTCATAAGTCGACTCATTGGTCGACTGAGCAGAAAATCCCTAGTTTTCTGCTTATGATGATTATCTGCAAAATTGATAAACTAAAGTTCTTTTTGTCATGTCAAGCAACATATTTCGGATTCTAACACATGTGTATCAACAGAAACGAGAGATTTGCATGTAATATCTTACATTAAAACCCCTAAACATATTTATACATGTTTAAAAAAGATGTATTGAAAACATTAAATCACATGAAACCCATGTTTAAAACTAATTCCAGATCTGGATCTACATTACAAAAATGTTGGTGAGCTTTTTACTAACTGAAAAGTATAGATCTTGCAGCTTATAATGTAAAGCATCTATTTTTATGCACAAAATACGTTTTAGGCTTAAAAATCCGAAATAAAAACTCAAAGAAACTATACAAACAGTGGGTGAGGGCTGGGCGAGATGTTACTCGCCTCTGGTATGCTGTTGGTTCTCTAGAAACAAGAGAGAACAAATCCCCCTTTGCTGTAATGCCCAAAGCTGCTGAAAAAAATTCCTCAAAATCCCTCAAGATTACCGACGAATTTGGGATCTAGGGTTTGAGAGAGAGGGGGGGCTAGGGTTCTGTAATCTGATGGATTTTGGGTTGGTTTCGGGTAAAGAAAATATATAGAACGGTTAAAACCCGAACAAAACTCAACCAAACCCGCAACTGAAAAGAAATCTAAAATCAGCCCGTTAGTCGACTTATAGGTCGACTCATCAGTCGACTCATTGGTCGACTCATAAGTCGACTCATAAGTCGACTGAGCAGACATTTTCCAGATCCATGCATGTTTTGCTAACTTGCCAAAACTAATACACAAAACTCTATAAAAATACACTTATACATATCTAATAACTTGTTATCAAGTATATCCATGACCTCAAGTCATTTACCACAATAGAATTATTTATCACTAATAATTCACATATACTTCTAATAAAATACGGGGTTTTACAATCTCCTACGCTTGAAGGCCAACTGAAGTTGCGCACTACTCCAGTTTCTCTATGGTCACTGCTTTCATCAACATATCTGCAGGATTTTGATTCTCCAAAATCTTCTCTAGCTGTAGCTTCCCGTCCTCAATCAGCGAGAGTATGAAATAGTATCGTACATCAATGTGCTTCATTCTGGCATGATATACTAGATTCTTGGTAAGGTGTATAACGCTCTAGCTATCACAATAAAAAAACTCCATTTTCCCGCTTAAGATCCAACTCTTCCAGACACCCGGTCAACCAAATTATCTCCTTGCTGGCTTCAGTCACCGCGACATACTTTGCCTCAGTTGTGGATAATATTACAATCTTCTATAGACGTGAGACCCAGCTCACTGCTATCAACGTTAAAGTATAAACATACCCCGTGGTACTTCGCCTCATATCATGATCACTGACGAAATCCGCATCCACGTATCCCTGCAATACCAAATCCTTCCTCCCGAAACATAGTGGTTTGTCCATAGTCCCTCTCAAGTAATGCATTATCCACTTCACAGCCTCCCAATGCTGCTTCCTTGGTTTGCTTGCAAACCTGCTCATAACTCCAACTGTATGGGCAATATCCGGCATCATGCAAAACATCACGTACATAAGACTACCAATGGCTGATGAATATGGCACTCTACTCATATGATCATTCTCTGCATCCGTCTTGGGTGATTGATCTTCAGATAATTTGAACTGAATTTCAAGGGGTGTGCTAATAACCTTAGCATTCTGCATGTTGAACCTCTGAAGTACCTTCTCGATGTATTCAGCTTGACTCAACTTTAATGTCCCTTTAGCTTCATCTCTACCGATTCGCATCCTAAGAATTTGCTTCGTTGCACCCAGATCTTTCATAGCAAAATCCTTTGCCAACTGCTTCTTCAAGTTGTTTATCTCCTCTAAACACGATCCTGCATCTAACATGTCATCAACACATAATTATAACATGATATAGCTAGACTCAAACCTCTTGAAGTAGCAACAATGATCTGAATTGCATCTTCCATAGCCATACTCTGCATGAAGTTGTCAAACTTCTTATACCACTATCTCGGAGCCTATTTCAAACCGTACAAGCTCTTCTTGAGCTTACACACCATCTCTTCCTTTCCTTCTTCAATGAAGCCAACATGTTACTTCATATAAATTTCTTCATCCGAGTCATCATGAAGAAAGATAGTCTTCACATCTAACTACTCAAGGTAGAGATCTTCTGCAGCTACTAAGTTCAACACCACTCTGATGGTTGTAAGCTTTACAATGATAGAAAATATCTCCATATAATCCACTTCTTCCCGTTGTTAGAACCCCTTACGACTAATCTGGCCTTATACATCTTGCTTCCATCACTCTCCTGTTTGACCCGATAGAACCATTTGATATGTAAGGCTTTCTTTTGTGTAGGTAGCTGAGCTAACTCCCATGTCTAATTCGAGTGGAGATAATCCATCTCTTCTTACATCGCATTCTCCCATTGCTGAGATTCACTAACTTGCATAGCCTCCTCCTAACACTCCGACTCTCCGCTATCTGTCAAAAGTAAGTAATCAAGTGATGAGAGATATTTAGGATTCGAGTTGGGTACCCTGGATGACCTCCTAAGCTCCACACCCTGAGTAGTAGCTTCTGCACCTGGAGGCTCCTCCGTTCTTCGGTCAGAATAGCATTATCTCCCCCATCTGGAAGTTCTTCCAAATCCATGTACTCGGATCCATCTGTATCCTTAGTGCTGCTTCCACTATTTTGGCTATCCTTGGCATTGTCCCTGTCCTTGTACATCACCTTCTTATTAAATATCACATCCCTGCTCCTGATGATCTTCCTGTTCTTCTCATCCCAAAGACGATATCTGAACTCATCAATGCTGTATCCAATGAATATATACTTCTGTGACTTAGCTTCTAGCTTGACCCTGGCATGGTCACTGATATGAACATATGCCACACAACCAAATACTCGTAAGTGTGAGAGATTGATCTTCTTGCCTCTCCAAACCTCCTCTGGAATCCCGAAATCTAATAGAACTGATGGCCCATGATTAATCAAGTAAGTTGTCGTATCCATCCGTCCAAAATATCTTAGGCAGGTCTGCATGTAATCACATGCTCCTGGCATGCTCCGTCAATGTCCTGTTCATCCTTTCTGCAACGCCGTTCTGCTGCGGTGTCCCTGGAGTAGTCCTCTCCAAATGAATCCTGTTTAGAGCATAGAACCTTTTGAACTCCTCCAGATCGTATTCTCCATCATTATCTGATCTCAGATACTTCACCTTTAGATCTGTCTCATTCTCCACCATGACCTTCCAATTCTTAAAGATCCCGAACACCTCTGACTTGTGCTTCATGAAGTATACCCACACCTTTCTCGAGTGATCGTTGATAAATGTGACATAATATTTCGAACCATCAAGAGAAGACATACTAGCTAGACCACATACATCTGTATGAACAAGCTCTAGCTTTTGAGCTTTAGGTGGTCTTCCACCCTTCTAAAAATTAACTCTCTTCTACTTCCTGTAGATACAGTCCTCGCAAACACCAACCTCCATTGAATCGATACTGGTTAGTTTTCCTTATGAATATAGAATTTTTATCCCATTCTTGCCCATGTGTCCCAGCCTATTATGCCACAGATCTGTACTCTTCTTATCAACTGCAATTGCGAGGGTGTCACTAGCATATGAGGTGAGGTAGAGAGTTCCTGTTTTGCTACATCGGGCAATCACCATCGTACCGTTGGAGATTTTTTACGAATTCCTGGTGAATATTGAAACATAACCTTCCGCTCCAAGCTGGCCAACTGGAATAAGATTCCTCTTTAGCTTTGGTGCGTGTCTGACATTCTTCAGATTTCACTTAGAGCCCTTCAACTGTATTTGCACATCACATCTTCCAACAACACTACATGGTTTATTATCCCCTAAGTATTCTTTCCCAAAGTCCCATGCTACATAGTTATGAAGAAGCTTCCTATTAGCAGTGGTGTGGAACGAGGCTCCCAAATCAATAACCCATGAATCAGAATCGCTATCTATACTAAGGATCAAGACATCTTGCACGAGATGAGCATCATGCTCATTCCCATCCTTCTTTTATGCTTTACAGGCTGAAGACATACGGCCCTCCTGGTCGCAGTTCCAAGACTTCTCGTTGATAGGCCTAACTTTCGAGTTTGACCTCTTCTTGGTTGACTTCGACCGATTCCTGATCTGGTTACCCTTCTTCTGGCTTCTGTCACTCTGCTCGAGATTTAGGGTTGATCCCGAACCTTCTGATTCGGACGATTTTTTTCTAACCTCCTTGGATAGAATCATACTAATAACCTCACTCAGCTTTAACCTTTTCTTCCTAGCCGAATTGCTAATTGCGGTCACACAACCTGCTCAACTATCTGGTAACTTTAATAGAATCAATAGGGCCTATACTTCATCATCAAACATGATGTCTACGGAGATAAGTTAATCAACAATCGTGTTGAACTCGGTGAGGTGCATCGTGAGGAAACGTCCTTCTACGGAGATAAGTTAATCAACAATCGTGTTGAACTCGGTGAGGTGCATCGTGAGGAAACGTCCTTCTGCCATCTTAAGGTTGAAGAGTGTTTTGACGAGATGCACCTTGTTTGCGGCTGACGGTTGCTCGTACATCTTCGCGAGCACTTCCATAAGCCCCATCGTCATCTTCTCCTTCAATATATTGTGTGCGACTGTTTTGGCGAGCGACAACCGGATTTGCCCTAAAACCTTCCTATCCAGTATCTCCCACTCCTCATTTGATTCCTCTTTCTTCTTTCCTTTAGCTTTACCCATTAACGGATGGTACAAATCCTTTTGGTACAAATAGTCCTCCATCTGCAACTTCTAGTAGGCGAAGTCTGAACCGTCAAACTTCTCGATCTTAGATTTACTTTTCTCTGCCATGGCTCTTACACAAACATTCTGAACGAAGCTCTGATACCAGTTGTTAGGGATTCGAAACAATCAAATTGAATTCATGCCTTTCCGGACCTTGTATTTGAGAGTAGGAAAGTAGGAAAATCACCGCAAATAAAAGATAAAACTTGCAGGAAAGTAAACAAAAAAGAACACATCAGATTTAACGAGGTTCGGTGATGTGCCTACATCCTCGGGAGTCACACCACATAATTCTTTGATTAATTGAAGAAGATTACAATGCCCACAAATATGTTTTTATCTCTTTGGGATCTCTCCGGAAGAATCCTCTCAAAACTCTCGTTTTCACGTGTCCTACAAACCCTAAAAACTTTTAGGTATATATAGGATCCCAGCCCAAAACAGAATCCTGAACGAATCAGGAAACTAAAAAACCCGACATCGGTCGACCGGACCAATAACTTCAGTCGACCGACCAGAGTGTCAATTTACATGATCTGCTCATGCACATTTTCGGTCGATCGGACTCCTCATGTCGGTCGACCGACCAGAGTGTCGATTTCTTCTTAGTTTCCTGCAGGCATCGCGATCGACCGGACCTCCTCCGTCGGTCGACTGGCCATTGACTGGACTGTTTTCTTCATCTTTTTGTTTCAGCTTTAGGTCTACACACTTAGACTAACATTACTATCCTTTTTTAATATCTAAAAGGAGTCTAAATTGATACTGATAAAAAAGTAACAATAACAATAGATTAAAATATTCGGCTAAGGAATAAAGAATTAAAAAAATATATGACAGATTAAAAATCAACATCATTGTATAAATTAACGTAAATGCATATAATTTTACTAATAAGTTAAAACAACAAAAATATATGAGTAGCATTATTGATAGGAGACTAATTCATATAAAACTAATAAAATACTATAAGATAATAGCTTACCATTAATTAATTATAATTTACAATATTGGTCTCTGATGTTAATAATGTTTATAGGATAAAAAATATAAGGAGTTATGTATAAAGAAAATATTAAAAAGTTCAAAGATATCCTTCAAAAGAATGACGTTGTTTTTATTTCAAATAGAGAAGTGAGGGAAATAAACCCAAAATTCAAAAACGTCTACGATCACTTGAATTAACATTGAGAAAAAATATATCTATCAAAGAAGCGCCGAACTGAGTTCCCCTTAAAAAACATATTGAATAATTTTGTCCCAATTAAAGCAGCATTCTCCATGGGATATTCTAAGTATTCATAAATTTAAAATTAGTTAGTATTTATAAATTTTCATGCTTTATTCTTCAAATGGTAAAGGAATCATAAACTTATTATAAAATTACATATAAATAATCTTGCAATAGAAACTAAAGTAAAGTCATGGGTTAATTATATTGTGAGATATAGCAAGCCAGATAATAGGATGAAAATCACTATAATGGACCAAAGGTATACTCATGATACTTATCTATAATAGCATAAGGAAATTTTTTTTTATGAAGTTTATCAATGAATAAGAACAAACTCCATATTCTCTTCTATATCATTTTAGCCGACTTTTAATTAATCATCTTGGCTTATAAAGCTATTTTAGGCGTTTTTTACTTTTGCAACACTAAACTTTCTCAGGTCAAGCTTGGTTTGATGTCGGTCCAAAGAAGATGAAAATTCAAATTGGCTTTTGAATTACATTTGTTTCATGTCAATTTAATTATCAACATAAAAATTTAAATTAGGTGTAGCTCATTTAGACAGCATCAAAGGTAATAAATGATTACAATGTTAAAGTTTAGAGACATAAGTGAGCAAGAACTATCAAAGTGGAACCGATGAACAAATTTTAGTACAGAAATGAACCAAAAATAATTAATCATGATATTTAACCACATGCATTGCACGTGCATAAAACCTAGTAAAAATAAAAACATGAGAACAATATCACTTGTGAATCAAATTTTTTTGGGCTTTCAAGTGTAGTATCTGATTAAATGAGGAGCTTATACATGGCTTATGTATGTTTTGGGAACCGGCGTCCCTCGGCCACGTGACGTCCCCCAGCTAGTTCTCGATCAGGAAGAGGGATGCCTCCTTGTTGATGGGCTCGTGCTTTTTGACCCACTCGGCCCTAGGCCTGGGGTCGCCGTTGGGCCCCCTGTTATTGTACTCGGTGTAGTAGCAGGTTTGGTGGAAGTCGGCCCCGTCCCAGACGGCCCAGCCCTCGGGTCTGATCACGTCCCCGATCTCCGACTCCATGACCACCATCCTTGCCTTCGCCTTCCACGGCCTCCCCAGAGTCTGATCATTTTCAGTGGTCATGGCGGAAGTGAGAGAGAAGGAGAAGTTGAGAGATAGAGGGGTGAGGGGGAGGGGGGGGGGGGGGGAGGAAAGAGGGAGAGAGAGAGAGAGAGAGAGAGAGGTGATTAACGATGGAGAAATTGGGAATAAATAGGGAGGGCGCAGTAACTGAGTTTAGTCCCATCAAAAGGGCAAGTTTGTAACTTCCATTGGGTTTTTTTTTGAAATCCGATACTTTGGGGCCTCGTGACAAATACTGTATGTTTGTGGCTTATCCATATATGATAGAATACAAAGGGCCTCGTCACATGAAGTTTCTATTTTGGGGCCTCGACACAATTTTTTCTTTTTATTTTAGTAAATTGGTAATAAATAGGGAGGGGCACAATAACAGAGTTTAGTCCCATCAAAAGGGCAAGTTCGTAACTTCCATTGGGTTTTTTTTTTAAATCCGATACTTTGGGGCCTCGTGACAAATACTGTGTATATTTGGGGCTTATCCATATGGGGTAGAATACAAAGGGTCTCGTCACATAACGTTTTTATTTTTGGGATCTTGACACAATTTTTCCTTTTTTGAAACGGTTTTTCTATAGAGTGCCCATGGGCACTCTATAAGAGAGGAGAGAGATAGAGAGAAATGAATGAGGAGGGGGGTCCCCTGATTTGCATTGGGATCTTCTTCTCATTCATTTCTCTCTATCTTTCTTCTCTCTTATAGAGTGCCCATGGACACTCAATAGAAAAACCGTTTTTGAAATACTAAAAATGGTAAGTAAGGTTTATTTAAAATGCGAATCTGGGTAATATAACCCAAATAAACTCATCAAAGAAAAGCCCCACGCTTTTAAAGCTTTCATCGTTTTTCTTTCGCTATGCGACTTCCCTTCACTCGCCTCCCGCTACTAAAAACCTCGCATTCTCCCCAATTATTTTCATCCAAACCCTTATTCTCTCAAATAAGCCCTGATTATCTCAATAATTATCTACTCCTCGGCCTCTCTTCTTCGTATCGGCGCCAATTCTCTGCCATGGCGAGCAGCTCGTCGGATGAATTCGTCAAGGGAGCAGTTCACCCCAACGGCGTCGCGGTCATCACCATCGATCGCCCTAAAGCCCTCAACGCCATGAATCTAGGTTTGATTCTTGATCCGATTCCTTTAGTTTAGTGCTTGATTGAAATGCTACGAATTTGATGCTAATTGCTAGTGAATTTTGATGTGAGGATTTGTTATAGATGTTAATATAATTACTGATGAATTAGCACTTGGGTATTTATTGTGGAATCAAGTCTATGGGCCACATGATGAAATTTTTAGAGAGTAATCGAGAAGATATTAAGGAAGGTTAGGTATGAATGCATTTTATTTTTCATGACAGATTGAAATATACCATGGTGAAAGAGAGATCTATATGTGCTTTTTATTGCTTTAGAAAAGCCCTAGGATTCCTAGAGAGTTAACGTGATGGATTTTAAATGAATAGATAGTAGTTAGTGGGTTTTTAATTAAACATGCATATGATAGAGACATATGATAGAGAAAACTAGTAAGAACAATCATAACAGGATGGATTTACATGACACTGTCAATGTCCATATTATGCAGTGTGACAACGTTTTCTTGGTTTTTATGGATGCGTTTTGTTTTAAATTTTGCTTTTAACTTTATTTTGTTTGCAGATATGGATATAAGGTATAAGAAGTTTCTTGATGAATGGGAAAATAATCCTAGTGTGAGATGCATTCTGGTGGAAGGCAACTCAGCCCGTGCCTTTTCAGCAGGTACTCCCTCTTTGAGCTCGTGCCTATTTTCCTTTTGGATATAGGGTATAGTTTGAATGTGGAATCTGTGATCAATACAGGGATGGATATTAAGGGTGTTGTTGCTGAAATCCAGAAGGACAGAGCTACACCACTTGTGAAAAAGGTCCTTTTTTTGGATGCATTAATTTTTTATGTCATTCATGTTCTATGCATTCTTGCCTGCATAGCTATTTTTTTCCTTTTATTTATTTTATTGAAGTAAAATCATTTAATAGGGAAGTGAAGCATGTTCCCTCTCATTTTCATAACCGAACAAAGAGAAATGCTTAAGGATTTTTGATAGTTATATGTTGTGTAATGATAATTCGACAAATTGATGCTATTGGCTAGACAAAAAAAGTAAAAAAAAAAATTACATCTGTACTGGCCCTTCAACATCTCAAGTGGATGTTTCCAGGGTCCTTGGTATCTGGATAAATGGTCTCATTGTGAGTACTTCTATATGTAATAGAACACTGGAATTGAACCTCTTGTTTATAAATTGTATACTAGATAATCTGACTTGCGTAGTTGCTTTCTAATGAGTCCCTCGGTATAAGCTACATACTTATCAGTTATCAGTATCTGATTCTTTATGCATCTATTAAAATCTTTTGTTTAATTATGGAGCAGCTAATATGTAAACTGGAAGCACCAATTAGTGTTGTCTTAATGTGTAATATTTTGAATCTTCAATAATTATAACATCATTGTTCTGCATAGAATTTACTTTTCGTACATGCACCATGTCACCAACATATATATCTTCCAAGATCTCTAGTCAAATGGTATACACCATCTGGTGCACTAACTCTAGACATTACATAAATTGGTGTGTTCCTTCAACCATGCATGTTTTTTTCCTTATATCGAGAAAACTTGTACGTTCTTCTCTGCTTACTAAGATTCGTCTTGAGTGGTCGAACCTTTTCCAAATAGTTTACTGGCTTGAGCTTTTGATCTTCATTAGTTAAACTATACTTCAAAGAGAAGTTTTTCGTTGCAGGTTTTTGCGGCAGAGTATTCTTTGATATGCAAAATATTCGATTATAAAAAGCCTTATATAAGCTTTATGGATGGAGTAACTATGGGGTTTGGAATTGGATTGTCTGGCCATGGCCACTATAGGGTGGTTACAGAGGTATTATTTTTTTGTAGTCTAGGGATTTTGATGTTCTTGAATCATATTGCTTGTTACTATTAAATTTTCATGCTAATACTGGAAACTACATTACTGGTTAATCAAATTGATTTATGCCAGAAAACTCTTCTAGCCATGCCAGAAAATGGAATTGGGTTGTTTCCAGATGTTGGGTTTGCTTACATAGCTGCTCAGAGCCCAGGATCAGGGGCAGTTGGTATGCTTTTTTATTTTTTTTAGGACAAGCCGTAGCCAAGTTGATACATATTTTAAGTTCTTTTACTTGTTTAACACAACTCCTCCATCCCTTGCAGTTATTATGCCATTCACATTTATACTTCTTTTACACAACTAGTTCTCTAACCAGTTACTTGGTCCTTACTTTAACGTTTGATAATCAAAACACAATGAGCTGGGCATATTTATCGTTACATACATGTTCTTTCTCCACACTGAATTTCCTTGTATTCTTTCCACTTTTGGTTATCTGTCTGGTGACTTTAATTAATGTTTATTGAGCAGTCACCAAAGGAATATTGTTGTTTACCTGACAATGAGCAGAGGTTACTATTTAAAGATGAACTAAAGAAGAGATAAATTTAGAGAATATTTGTTGGCATTTGTGGATCTTTATAGGAAAAGAAAGACTGATCAATGATGTTAATGCACAGTGTATATTATTAGTATATGTTTTCGTTTCGTTTACAAGCTGTGTAAATTTTCTGCAGGGGCTTACCTTGGACTGACTGGAAAGAGGATTTCCTCTCCTGCTGATGCACTATATGTAGGTCTTGGAAGTCATTATGTTCCATCTGGAAGCTTGGTGTCCCTGAGGGAGGCACTTCTTTCGTTGAACTTGTATATCTCTTATCTTTGTCTTTTATTGATCTTTTAACGGAGTCTATCTATATTTGTTATAAATATGTTGCCTGTTGGTTATTATGCATCAACAATTCCTTACTCTAAATTATTCCATTATGATTCCATATAATATTTTAGCATTAAAGGACAACAGGTGCACTGACCTTTGTGGTGATAAATTCCTCTCATTGAGATCATGGATTGTAATGGGAGACATCCGTGCTTTGTGCTTTTCTAAAGTAATAACGTTGAAAAATGTTCACATGAATAATATTAAGGCAATGCTCCTGGTGTTTGGCAGCTTTTATTATTTCTTTTCCTTTTGGTCAGTGAAGGTTGTGCCCTTTTGTGAGCTGGACTTGAATGGTTGAACCCCAATCCTGTCGCATGGCTGCAAGAGTTTTACCACTAGTATAGTGACACTCATCCTTGGACAAATTGAATGCTAGCATAATTGGGTGCCTGAATTATTGCATAAGGTTTTCTGATCTTTCTGGATCATTTTGTAAGTAGTGACTATTAAGGGGAGCATCATAATTGATGATTCCATCTTTGAAGTTTATTGCGCCAACCCATGAGGGGAAAACTCGTTCTCTTCTGTTGACGATAGCGAGGTTGTTACAAAGTTCAAATCACTTTCATTTCTAGGAAGTTTAAATGGTCTGTGTATAATGCACCTGCTCTGCATCTCTACACTCCCCCACCCCCCCCCCGCCCCCCCCCCCCCCCCCCAAAAAAAAAGGAAAAAGAAAAAGATATTCATGTTTATACTTGTCACAAGGTTAATAGTTCTCTAAAACCTTTTACCTTCCCACTTTTGAAAATCTACATCCACTTCCTCTTATTGTATATACTCTTAGGAATGGCTTTGATTAGGGTTGTATGACCACGACCATGTGTATTTTCATGTTGCAGCTCTGATGACCCTCACAAGGATGTCATAGCACTTCTGGCGCAATACAAGAAGGAGCCTGAATCAGAGGCTCAACTAAATTTGCTGTTACCTCACATTGTTTCATGCTTTGGTGCAAATAAATCAGTATCAGAAACAATTGAAGAATTGAAGAAGCTCCAACAGCATGCTGATTCTGGAGGTATATAGATTTCAAATGAATGAATAAATAAATTCATCAATTAGTATACCACCTGACTTTTTGAATTAGTGGCTGATATCATACCGAGGTCCTAGTTGGTTCCACTTGTTGTCATGCCATAATTGTGAGAGGAATACTATGTTACAAAATTAATAAAACATGAGACCACAAGGTTTACTTCTAATTAATATATTTCTCTTTACATTTATAAAGAAACTGAGCCAACAAATAGCAATTCAAGAAGCTATAAATAACTAGCAGCAAACTGGTAAACTGGTACTCTGTTCTTTTGGTTTTGGATTTTCTTCTTACTTGTATATCAGCAATCCAGACTTCTAGCCTTGTCGTAGCATCTGGCTTTGGGTTTTATGCTAACTCAAGTTTCAACTAATTCATGCCATCAACATCTCATTTTTAGTTATCCTCCATGTGAATCATTTGAGCGCATATGAATCACCACTCTCATGCTTAGTCCTTATTCTCGTACATGCATTTCCTTTGTGTCTACCTAACTGCAAGTTTATCCTTCTAGCTTGCCCACAACATTGATGCAGGACAAGACAAGGTTTTAAATGTCGGATGTCAGGTTCATGTCGGACGGTTGAAATCCACGTCGGATAGCGAAAATCGGGGATATATCGGGGGATATGGACTAAATATCAGATTGTCATATCGGGTGATGCGCATATGTATAATATCATGTCCTAAATGTAATCTAAGCATTCCTAAATTCAATATAAGCATACTTTATAAATTCTAGAGGCGGCGCCGACGATGGGTGGATTCCGACGTCCTAAGGAGGCAGTGTCGGCGACAGGACGTCGCAGGGAGGCAGTGCCGTGGCTCTTCTTCTTCGTCTGCTCGGGGTCCTTCAGATGAGTCACCGACCACTCTCTTCCCTTTCACGGGATACCCTGCCGCCATCGGGTTTGGTTGGGGTTCGGATTTCGGGATGCAATGGGAGATGGACGACGAGGATTCGAGATGGAGGTGGGGGAATGACGTCGTCGTTCTCAAAAGGAGTGATTGGTTCTTAAGTCCGTTGTAGTCCTAATTTTTCTCTTTTCTTTCTATCGAGTTCATAAGAAACCCTTAAACATGAGAACGGGTCAAAAAGGTTTGAGTTTTTATTACTAAACCCAAACCCGATAACAAAAACAGATCTAAAAAAGGGTCATATCAGCCGATTTTTCAGCGATTTTTCAAGGCTGAAAAATCGGCCGATATGCCCGATATGGCCCCGATATTTCCGATTTGGCCCTGAAAACCGACATACGAGTTAAAAACGCTCATGTCGTGTCGCTCAAGCCCTCAAACCGGCATGACATGTCGACCGACATTTAAAACATTGAGACAAGATTCAATTTGTAAAAGTAGTTAGGATATTTTATTTTATCTTTTTAGTTAGGATAATGTAGTTGATATTTTAGATTTGATTTTTAGTTATGAATTATTGTTTTATTGAGGTATTGAGTTAGGGATGATATTTGTTTCTATCTTTTTCCATTAGGTTTTACTAATAAATAAATGAAATTGTTCATCTGAGAACAGACATTGCTTAATAAAAATTCTAAGTGAGTTTCTGAGAAATCTCTTACTTGAGTGCATGTGAAGTGCTATACTGCTAGATGGTATGTGGATTAGTCAGGCATGAAGCCAAAATTTATCTTTATTTTTGGTACTATGTTCAAGAATATCTCTTCCACAAGACTCCCTTTACGAAAGATCACAGCTCTCTCCATTCCACAGTACGAAACTAAACCCGACCAAAATATAATCTTTTCTTTTTTGGCTCTAAACAATAACTCATGGTTACTGTTCATGTGGACATACCTTGCCTCCATGCTGATTTTGTGTTCTTAATCAATACCTTCAATGATCCAATGCCTTCTGACAATTTTCTCAAATCCCTACATTCCAAGCTTGCTGACACTCATTCCGCAACATACATCCATGATCCATCCTCGTATCCACAATTATGGAAGTATAATAATATTCTGATGCATCCCATTACCATACTGCTATTGATCTATAAACTATGTTAAAGTCTCAGTGTTGAAAAAAACGATCTATATAACATGTTTTAACCCATTTTGTAACTTAACAATGCCCTCTTGTTATGTAACACACCCATTTAACGCTGAAACTGTTTAACCTAAAAAAACACGTTATATTGCATTAGATGTGTGTTACGTTATATAACCAGTTAATGTGGATTTTTTAAGGTTAAATTGCATATCTAATTAGGACACGTGGATACATCTCCACCGTTCCAATCATTTAAACATGACCCATTTTAGTGCTAATCACCCTATTATCTTCCTTCGAATATGTGATCTTTTCGCCTCTTCCAACCCAAACCCTAACTCCTTACCTTTGAAACTCCTTTGACTATCAGCGGCTTCTGTCACTCCGGTGAGGTAAATTTTTTATTTTTCAGTTATGTATTGAGCATCTTAGTTTATATCCTTTAAATAAATAGTGATTTTAAAATTATCTTTCAAATTCCAATCTTTTCTATTGCCAATTTACCCTAAATCATATAAAACTTGTTGCTCCTTTACTTTACCCTTCAAACATAATTTTTTAAGATTCGTCATAGAATCAGAATACATAGATCAATTAGTGGCTTAATTGTGTTGGTGAGATAAATACTTTCAATTATTACTTGATTTTGATTAGGTTTTAGTTTTCAGTTTTCAGCTAATACTAGATTTTTTGAAATTAAGTTTGCACATAATCTCTGTATATGCAAAATTTCTTACTGTTGTTATGTAATCATGTTTAGTTTGGTTGATGTAGTGAACTTAATTAGGCATTAGAATATTGTTGTAAAGTTAAGAACTCGAGAGTTGGAAGTGTTTGATCTTAAACTTGACGATTTTAATGCCTTTGATCATTTCATGATGTTTTTTGGAATGGTTGTTAGTCATATATGACTAACTTTTGTTAAGAAATTATGATATTATATTTTTATATTTGATAATTGTGATGTTATGTTTGAAAAGTTTGATGATTCTAAGTATTAAAGTTATTATGAATTGTTAGTGTTTATAAAATATCAAAATAATTAATAAACAATAAACCTATGTTATGCGTTATTTGTTTTTGTGTTTTTTTCCTTAACCCATAACAGGAGGTCAAGTGTTACATAACCCATTTTCATTATTTTCAACATTTGTCTTTAACCATTACACCAAAACTCCAAAGTTATGGGGAGGATTGTGGGATGTGCCATCGCAGATTGAGCGCCCTTTCTATGGGTTGAAACCTAGATGGTGAGGGTTTAAGAATGTATTTTTATATTCCAAATGCCCCCCAGATTGAGCACTCTTTTTATTGGTTAAAACCTGGACTCTCGCGGCAGTGTCAAACTTTATTTTAAATACACTTTAAATTTGTGGCCGTTGGGATTTGAACCTGGGTTGCCTTGATACCATGATAAAATCTCTATCGATTGCAGCAAAACTCCAAAATTGTAGTGAGGGTTGAGGGATATTTTTTCATATTATAACAAATTGAAAATTATTACTGTGTCATTATAAGTTGTTTATTTCTTTGTATATGTTATTTTCATGTACGTTCCACAAGTATACTCATGTTTCCAAACAGTCTGTGTAACAGAATTTATCTGCTAACGGCACTTCCAATCTTTATTGCTTTTACCATCCCAGTGTTGTGTTTGGTCCATTATCTTTATTGCAATTTCAGTTCTAAACTGTCCATCAATGTCTTGAAAATTTTGCAAGTTGCAACCTGTGGCTTCTATTGAGGAGGGACATTTGGTTATGCTACCATAGTAGTATAGTTTGTCGACCTCTTCTAAATGTTTTCTTTTTACCTGATTTTGCTTGCTAGCATTTTGTGGTATGAGTATAATCATTTACCTGCTCTCAGCCCTATCCAATTTGAATGATTATTAATGAGTAGTTGAAAGTTGAAACTATTTCAGCCTATATTTCATTTAGTTATACATCTTTTGATACCAGTGGCAGGATGGGCTAATGAAGCTCTTCAAGGACTTGGAAAAGGTGCCCCCTTTTCTCTCTGCTTAACGAAGAAGCACTTCTCTGAAGTTGCATCTGCACATGGGCAAAATGACCATCATTTATCTAAAGTAAGGTTCTCAGATTCTCATTAGTGATGTTGGCACCAGTTGTTGTTTCTTTGCGTTTCTAAACGGTCATAGTAATAAATACAATAAGATGTGAGTCAAATCTCAATGCATATGCAGCTGCACGGTGTAATGAAGGCTGAATATCGCATTGCCCTGAGGTCATCACTTCGAAATGATTTTGCTGAAGGTGTACGAGCAGTGTTGGTGGACAAGGACCAGGTATTTTGGAACTCATTTCAGGTTTTTCTTTTTTATTTGTATTAATAAAGATAGCAGATATATGTTCTTTTTTTTTTTGGGGGGCGCCCCCCCCCGGTGTTCTTTGACTGTTATATATTGATATCTCTATTGGTACTCTCATTCCTATATGGAACATCCTTGTTCCAACAACTATTGGTGAAATGACTTGGCATGCTTTCATCTTTATGAGAAGTGAATATTTCTGAAGGGGTGACCTTTGCAGATAGAGGTTAGAGCAAACCATTTTGCAAGTTAAAACAAAATGCTGAGAGCAAAAGTTCCAAAAAGGAAAAAAAGAAGAAGAAGAAATTGATGGATTCAATTGTAGGTTCTTCATAAATTTTGCTTGGTAAAGTTCGGTGTGATCTGATAATTGGCATGAATTTTCTGATAGCTTGTTGTAGAAAGGTTATTCTTTTGAGTAAGTATTGCTTTCTAACTTATGGAGGTAGCAGCTAGAGGACGGGAAGCTAACCAGTCACATTGCACAATTTTACCCCAATTGCTTATCCATGTTTCATCCTCTTAAGACATTATTGTAAAAATGCCTTTTCTACTCACTCTGTTCTAAAAAATTTTGCACCTGCAACATCTGGGGCATTCAGTTGATTGAAGATGTCAGATGTCCGATGTCAGATGTGAGTCATTTAAGGTGTTTCTTATTGTTATCTCTTTCGAGTTTGCCTAATAGTCTTTTGAGAAATAGTTATTGTTCGATAGTGTGTTTTCTAACATCAGAGGTTATCGTAGTCCAATGAGCAAAGTTTAATTTGGAATTTAACTTAACACCCCCAGCGTATAGCAAACCATGAATGCTACGATTCGTGTCATGCCACCTTAGATTGTAATGCAATAATTTTCATCATATCTTGGTCTAATGTGAACATTAGACACATTTCTGTCGTGTATTTTTCCTGGCATAGGAAGTCTTTGCTGGTGACTGCCGAACATTAATGAAATATGGTATTATGCTTTTCTGCATGTTTAGTTCGTTGGTTCTTCCAGTAATGTTTATATTCTTTTTTCTCACCCCCTCATCCTATATTTTTGCAGAACCCGAAATGGAGCCCTGCTAAATTGGAGGATGTTGATGTGCATCAAGTTGAATCAGTGTTTGAACCTTTACCATCTGAAGATGAACTGTGCGTGTGATCTCTCTTCTAGTTTGGATCTGAAAATAGAAAAGATTAGTCCTGTCATGTTTATTCCACTTTCCCTTATTAAGTCCAGTCTGTTGGACCTTGAGCTAAAATTACATGAACTAATAAAGTAACAAATAAATGGATTTTCACATTCCATATATTCAATTTGATGGCTGTCCTAGTGATTTACCTTTCGAGGTTAATTGTGTGTGCATATGTAAAATTATTCAATCACTAAGAATTACAATATGAATAGTAGAAATTCAGTATACATGTAAACCAAATTAATCATAGTAAAAGAGCGGTGAAAAAATCCACTGCGAAAAAGATCATCAATTATAAAAACAATGATATATGTTATGAAGTAGTCATACTATCCAAATAAATTGATTGTAGTATGATTAAATTAGTTAGTTCTTTTATATGTTATAATTATTTAAATTAAGTATGATTAAATTATAATATTATCCAAATTATTATAATTCATACAATTATTTGCATGCAATTTTATTTACCGGTCCATTTATTAAAAAAATAAGTTTTTTATTTAAGACTTTAATAGTTACAAAAGTTATTTCATCCTTTATTAAAAAATATTACAATTGTGTCCGTGTGCAAAACAGTGTGTAGTATACTAGTTACAATCCAAGAGCATGGAACGAAAACTTTGGAATACACCAACTCTTCGGATCAAGTAGAAAAATCCTTGAATCAACAAACAAAAGTTAAAAAAGGGAAATTTTAATTCATAATAATCGAGGCCTCAAGGAGAACTTGCAGTTAGGGCTGTCCATCCGGGCCGGGCTCCGGGTCGGCCCGGTTTTTTTATTATTTTTTAATTTTTTTAAATTTTGAAGAATACAATTTCAAAAATAAACACAATTTTGATAATAAATTTATATTATTAATCAATTATAATTATATAATTTACAAATATAAAAAATTATAGAAATTAAAATAATTATAAAATTTGTAGAAACAAACAAAATTAAAAATAATTGTAGAATTTAAAGGCCAAATCAAAGACCTCTTAAATATATATG
>BQKN01066008.1:67134-90205 GCA_022839385.1 Asparagus kiusianus | reverse complement strand
TAAAAAAAAAGGTCGATTTTGAAAAACAAAGCTTAGAAAACATACGGGACTACTAGTCTCGTATGTTTAGAGCCAACTTAATCACCGTCATTTTAAAAAACAAGGCTCAAAAAACATACGGGACTAGTAGTCCCATATGTTTTCTGAGCCTTGTTCTAAAATCGACCTCTTTTCTGAGACTAGTAGTCCCATATATATATATATAGTAAGACTCCTATCAACTTAAATGGTCATATCCTTCATGGCTAATATTCATTATATGAACCCATCAATCATACCTATAAAGCAAACAAATACCTATAAAGTAGCAATGTTTCTATTTTCTATATATTACAAGTACAAGAAGTTTATTGGCAGGTACGAATGGCCAAATTTATTGAAATTAACCTTCAAGAAGAAGGTCTAAGACAAGAGAGGCAGCATAGCATGGCGAGTCCTATACTTGGCCACCAAAGGCTTGTGCATGGGCACATCGAACCCCTGACCTTCGGTCATGTCGACGAGCTCCTTTCCGACTCTCTCCCACTCGAAGCACTGAAGCAAACCCCCTAAAGCCATGAGCATCACTCTCATTGCCAAACCGTACCCTGGACAACTCCTCCTCCCCATCCCAAATGGAAAATACGTCTCCAAATCTTTATTCTCCTCAGCCTCCAAGAACCTCTCAGGCTTGAAACTTGTAGGATCAACCCAATGCTCAGGGTCTCTGTACACTGCACACGCATTTGCAATTAGCATGGTGCCAGCAGAGACATAAAACCCTCCAACGGTGCACTCGTTTCTTGATTCGCGGGGGAGGAGGAGTGGACCGACAGGACAGAGTCGAAAGGATTCTTTAAGGACGCTGTTGAGGTAGGGGAGGTCGGGGAGGTCTGAGTAGCTGAGGAGGCGGTTGGAGCCAACGACGGTGTTTATTTCGGATGTTACGTTGTTCTTGGCTTCAGGGTGGTTGAGGAGAAGAGCCATCGTCCATTCAAGCTGCTGGATTATGGTGGGAATCCCGGACAATAGCAGACTCTGCATGCATGAATGAAATTAATTTCTCAAAAGTACATTAATAGCTAGGTAGCATTTACATAAGTCCATATGTATGTCCTAATTAAGACGCAAGAAGAGAAACACATATCAATGAATTAACATAGAAAATATTTCATTACTGTACTGGGATCAGTAAACATAGGAAACATGCAGAAAACATATGATTTTAGTGATCAACAAACATATGAAATTTATAGATAATTTGTCATAACTGATAATATGGGACCTGACAGTATGAAACCCCCGGCTATATGTATGCAAACGGTATAACCTCTATTTCCCAATAACTGTTTGGTTGTTTGGTTAATAACATAGATCTTCATAATTATAAACCTATAAATGCTTTGGTACAAATACAATGGTTCATCACAGGATCACCCCACTGGGTGATATGAATTCTAGAAGCACCACAACAAAAGTTGCACATACCCAGCTTTATTTTACGACACATCTAGCAATGTGGTGTTATTTGCAAAGGGTTTAACAACAGAGATGCAAATAAAAAAATATTACAAGTCACAATACATATTTATGTTGTAAGATAAGAAATAACATAAAAGTGAAAAAGCCACTTAATCTTTCGTGGAACACTTAAACGAGATGGACTTGCGTTGTTCTGTCGTTCATCATTGCTTAGTTAATAAAAATTGAACACTTTGAATACTTTTGCTGGGTTAACATTGTTGTAGAGCTTGATGGAAATGTAAAGGAGCATATTTCCTTTTGCTTGTTTGGGGATAAGGTAGGAAGTTGATACAATTAAGGACATTAATTGATAGACGAAAATAGGATAATTGAAACACAACACAAATATATTGGCAACTCAACACGTACGTGTACGTGTCACCAATTTTGCAACAACTTCCCACGTGTGTTGAAAGACTCTCTCCAAATATGTTCAATTCATACTTTCAACTTATGTTGTGCTCCATTTGTGTGACACAAAGATGTGTAGCAAGGTGACAAAAAAGTATCGTAAATTATAACTTTTGTTGTACTGAAGTGACACCTATGTATTCTAGAGATGGCTTCCACCATACTTACATTATGTATTTATTGATGTACGATAGGTTTTAGAAAAGATAGCCCCAATGTGTATCTCATATCAGCAAGTATATCAAAGTAAATTCATGGGGTAGAAAAAGTCAATGGAGGCAACCCTCCGCACAATTCACAAAAGCTTTTCCTGTTCTCTATCCATCATCAAGGAAACCTCCAATTGCAACAAGAAGTTGTGATAATGGTTGAGAATTATAAATTATATATCTAATATTTGCTAATGTCTACATGCTGACGGCTCTTTCCATGGACCAAAATCTATTGTAGATATCTCTGTTTTAAAAATTCTCTGTCAAAAAAATTTGAACCTAGATAGCTTTGGTGGTACCACGTCAAAAGTCTCCATTAGCATATAACAAGATTCCAACATGACCACAAAAATTCAAAATTTAAAGCAGGTTTAAATAAAACATTTAGGTGTTGTTTGGCAACGAGTTAAGTGAATGTTAAAGAGACTTAACCCCTTCTTAACAGACCAAACACAAAAATTCTATACAAGTGTTAAAGTGAGTTAACTCTCTATAAATTGCCAAACACAAAAACTACAGAAGGGTTACGCTAACCCCTCTAGAGGGACTAAATTGAATTAACCTCTCAAAATGAGGGGTTTACTAATACTCCTATTCGGAAGGATTAAGAGTTAACATTTCTATTTATAAAGAAAATAGTTAAAATCATCATTATTTTCAAACACTAAAAATGATCACAATGGTCAAAATAAAACTTATTTAACGGGTTAATAATTTAGTCTTTCGGGTTATTGAATGTATGCTAATCTTTCTTCTTAATCCGTTTTTCTTAGCGGCCGGTTAGCCAAATGTAGTGAGATGAGGTTTCCAACCCATAAAATAGTTCTCAATTTATAAGAACATCTTAGCTTATAGAATTATAACTCTAACCTTCCACCATAATTCCACAGTTTTGATGGATCACCACAGTTCCTGAGTTTTACGCACTACCAGTTTTCTTTAGCACGTTCTTTTTTCCCCGTATGCAAGGGAAAGAAGAAGAAGAAGAGGAGGAGGATAGATCCAATTCAAATTCATTCTTATGGGTGTACCTGTACCATTCCTTTGAGGTAGTTTTCGTTGTAGGTCTCCTTCCCCTCCCACTCCTGCATCTCCACCAAAGTCTCAACCACAGTAGTAGGCGCAGTGGCGCTCTTCTTCGTCTTGCTCTTATTGCCTTTTTTCTTGTTTCTTTGTTCTCTTACCTCCTCCAACAACTCAGCCGCCAACTCATCAAGCTCCCTCTCCAGCCTCTTCCTCCTCCTCCTATCCCACAACCCCGCCCCCACCCACTTCAAGAACGGGAAATAATCCCCGACGTGCACGCCGTTCACCACGTGGAAGAACTCCTCGACGAGCTCACGGAACCTCCTCCCGGTCTCCGTAACGTCGTCTTCATCCTCCCCGAAGCACCGCTTCCCTGCTACGGCCCTCATCATCACGTTCATCGTCACCTCCGAAAGCTTCGGCCGTAAAGTACAGAGTACTCCTCTTCCATTTTCCTTTTTGAGAAGAGATCTTAGCATAACTTTGACTTCTTGATGGATGATGCCGGCGGAGAGGGACTGGATGATGGCGGGGGAGAAGAGGACGGCATGAGCGGTGCGGCGGTGGCTTTGCCAGAGGGGGCCGTAGGGGTCGACTCCGAAGGCGGTGTGGTCGTGGGTGAGGTCCTTTAAGCTGGGGAGGGCGGGGCGGTTGGAGAAGGTGAGGTCGTTCTTGATCATGCATTCTTGGATGGCTGCGAGGGAGGAGACGACGAGGGTGCGGCGGGTGCCGAGGCGGAGGAGGAGGACGGGGCCGTATAGGCGGGAGAGGCGGAGGAGGGAGTGGTGGAGGGGGAGGGAGAGGAGGTGGAGGTGGCCGATGATGGGGAGGGAAGGGGGAGATGGTGGGAGGGGAGGGGAGGAACTCGGACGACGACGTCGATGGCCGAGAAGGAGGAGGAGGGTGGAGGTGATGACGATGGAGAGGGTGGCGAAGAGGATCAGTAGGGCGTTCCCCTGCATTGCGAAGTGTAAGTTCCGCTGACGACGATGTTTGTGAGGGATGCTCTTGAAGAGGAAGAATATATCAAGAAGGCTAAATGTCATAAAACCTGACTTAGCTTTGGATGATTAATAGAAAACGCCCTTTGTCTTTGAAAATATCAGAGAACCCCCCTAAGTTTATGGGGTTATCAGAAAATCCCCCTTAGCTTGGATATTTTATCAGAAAACCTCTCTAATTTAAGGGGATTTCCTGATAAAATCTTAAAGTTAAAGGAGGTTTTTGGATAAAATCTAAAAGCTAAAGCGTGGTTTTGTGATACTCCGAATACTTAAGGGGGTATTTCTGATATTTTGAAAGTTAAGAGGGGTTTTTCAATAATTTCCCCAAGTTATGAGGGGTTTTCTGATATTTAGTCCTATGTAAGAATATCACGGTGAGTGACATCATAAAAATGGATTCGGATCCTCTCCACTACAAAAAAAATAGTGGATGGACCACTACATAATCACAGCCATTGATATCTAGTTGATGGTTTTGATTTTTTCTTTTAGTGCAAATTAGGAATGAGTGCAATACACGAGGGTATGGTAAGTGTTAGATTTAGATTGTATCATAACCGCCTACTAAATAATCAACGCTTGAGATTAAAAGTAGTGGTCTCTCCACTACTTTTTTGTAGTGGAGAGGATCCAAATCCCATAAAAATGGGTAAATTGCACTAAATTCTAATAACTCTTGGCATTTTGTAGTAACTCCCTAATAAATTTCAAAATCACACTAAACTCTCAATAATTTTGAAAACAAATTCTCAATAACTTTTTGAATTTTGCATATAACCCCATAAATTAGAATAAAACGTAACTTTATAAAAAGGTATTTTGAAGGACTTGCAGTAAAAAAAAAAGGCAGGGTGCGGGTCCCTAGTCTAGGCGTAAACAAGAGAAGAACAAATTACGAAAGAGTTAGAAAATATAAAAAAAATGTCATAAAGAGCAATTTTAATAATTTAAGGGATATTTTGATCTTTTTAAGTCACATTAGTGGTATGTGTTATGCTAGATGTAATGATGTTTTTACACCAAATTTAATAATTTAGAAAAAAAATATAAGCTCAAGCCTATAATTTTTAGTTGTTTCCAACCAAGTTCTTTTACATCTGTCTCAAGTCTTCTTTATGCTATTAAGTATAATGTTATTAGTTGCTAGTGCATTAGTGAGATCAGCTGTACATGACTTACTGTCTCAACCAATTCTCTATTGAAAATTTCATTCAAAGAAAATATTGGATCTTAATAATTGCACTTAATTATTTCTTATCCTATTTTTTACTTTATACACGAAGATAAACATATATTGTTCTTGAATTATTAGTCTGTTTATTATTTAAATATATATTGTTGCATTATGAGTTCTTTTATCTTTTTAAAAAATAGTTCAACTTGTTTTACTTTAGTTTAACAATGACACTAGTAAAAAAATGTGTATCCTTAATGGGCAATCCCATCAAGGGTGCTCAATATCTCGTCAAGGATGAACATCCTTGATGGACCACGTTGGGGAAAGCCCGTCAGCAAATCCCCTGTAAGGGATGTAGCATTTTTGATGATGGTGCCGTCAAGGATGTACATCTTTGACGGAACACCCTTGAAGGCATTTCCCGGTCAAGAATGTCAAAACATCCTTGATGAGAAAGACCGTCAAGTATGTTCAAGGATGTCATTAATGTAAGAAATTTTATAGAGATTATCTGTGAAATTAAACACAAGAAACAAATAACGACACCAATGAAAATATCACACATAAGTAAACACCAAGGTTTAACGTGGTTCAACTAATCATGCTTACGTCCACGAGGTAATTCAAAGAGAAATATTTCACTATGAATTAAGAGTACAAATCCTCAAAGCTATACCCAAACCTGAAGATTAAATCCCAAGAGAAAATATAGTGTTACCTCTAAGCACCAAAGCCCTAAAACTCATATATGAAAATATCACACATAAGTAAACACCAAGGTTTAACATGGTTCAACTAATCATGCTTACGTCCATGAGGTAATTCAGAGAGAAATATTTCGCTATTAATTAAGAGTACAAATCCTCAAAGCTATACCCAAACCTGAAGATTAAATCCCAAGAGAAAATATAGTGTTACCTCTAAGCACCAAAGCCCTAAAACTCATATCAACTCAAATCTCTAATACCCGCGAAGAAATCAATATCGTATCATTGACGGCGTCGTCGTTCTAAAGAAAATGACATTTGAATCATTACAATTAGACAACTGTGCAATCCTTAATCTTACCCCCCCCCCCTAACCTTGAGTAGGGCTGAGCATGGTTCGGTCCAAACCGAAAAACCGACCGAACCGACCTGAAAAAATCGGTTTTATGATTAGGACGGTTCGGGTCGGTTTGAAAACTTTTCAACCCGAACCGACCCGAACCGACCGAATATAGTGCAATACTACCCATTCTGATTTCAAACCCTACCCGACCCGTCCCCAAAGAGTCAAAAACTCAAACTCTAAACTCATTTTCTGGATCATTATGGGTTGAAAAAAATATCATTATATCAGTGTTTAATGCTTCATAATCTCCTACTTTGTTGATATTTCTTTTCTTTAACACAGTTTGTTGTTTGATAAGAAGTTTGATGAAGTTAGAACGAACAAACCGAACCGAACCGTACCGAACCGACTTGCAACAGTTCGGTTTAGTTTTGAATTATAGGCGGTTCGGTTCGGTTGTTCAAATTTTGATAAAAACCGAACCGAACCGACCGTTGCACCCCCCTAACCTTGAGAACACCAACTCCCACCCCTACCAACCTTGAGAACAGCGCTCGTTCTAAAGAAAATGACCTCTGATCTCGTAAAAACCAACTACAGGGCTCGTCATGAAGCAAATTCCTTTTAATAAAGGAATATTAAGCCCAAGTCCTTCAATACAGTTCATATTTCAAATGGGCCCTCCAAATCCTTTCTCTTTTAGGATTTGATAACAATGGACCTAATGCATGTGGGCCTTGATTGGTGGACTGGACCCATAACAATTTCCCCCTCTAGCCCAATGAGGGGGTATGTCAATCTGTAATTCCTCACCGAGAGTTCATGTCGGTCAATCATTGACACAACTCAGTATTCTCTTTGAAAACGGTCTTCGTAAAAAAGCTGATGGATTCTTATCTGTGTGAATCCTTTGTAGCTTCAGCTCCTTTTTCTCAACAACTTCTCAAAGCCAATAGTATCTTACATTAATGTGTTTTGTGTTGGAGTGGAATGTATAATTTTTACTCAAATTAAGAGCACTCTGACTGTTAGTGATAGCTTGATACTCATTCTGCTACAAGTCTAACTCCTGCAAAAAACTTTTTAACCAAACCATCTATTTACTACTTCTACAGGTGTAATATATTCTGCTATGTTGCAGATAAAGCAACACATTTCTGTAATATATGGACTGCCAAGATATTGTTGTTCGCGTCGAATGTTAGTTTATTTGCGAACCCATTACACGTTTATTGATTACAATGAATTCAAAAGAGTTAGTCTTTTTATAAGACTTCTCGCTTACATAAATAAAATAAAAATTACAACTCTCTTCAAATACACGCAGAGGACATTTATCACCTGCTGCTTACGTGGGATCTTTGTCTGTACCGGGGACGCGTTAGTACGTGGATCATCTCGGATCAGATCCGATTGACAGAATAAAATTTTAATGCTCTTGCTTCACAAAAAAATAATTACAGAAGTGATAATCTCAACCAAGTGAGATTACGACTCTTCTCAAGATCAAAACAAAGTCTGATCTTAAGGAATGATGAAACAGGCTTCAGATCTCTCGAAATCCACTCTTTTGCACAGGAATTCACCAAGATCTCGCTAGCCTCTCTCAAATTCGTCAGAAACTCGCCTAGCTCCTCTAAAATTTGTGGCTCCCTTCAGATCTACCTTTATAATGGTGCTAGGGGTGTATTTATAGATTTTAAATATCGTGTTTGTGGATATTATCAAAGAACAACCGTTATTATCCGTTTAGGTGGGTTTTCGGTTGTGTAACAGTTTTCACACATATAAGGACAACCCCACAAGTTTATGGATGACCCCAAAGAGTTCTAGAAGCCAATCTTATCAGAAAAAATGTCAGGAGCTGACCTGAGCGTGAGTCACTTCGAAGTGACTCGGAATTTCCGAGTCACTTTGGGGTGACTCGGATTCTCCGAGATAGTTTGTACTATCTTCAGTATTTGGCTTTAATTCTCTCGTCTGATCTCGGAATGGAGTAATTCAAGATGCGTTGCAAAGACAACAAAGAGAGCTACAACTTTTTCTTTTGATATTTTATGGATTCAAATCTCATCATGGTCAAAATTACACTTCTTCATGAGGGTCACTCTAGAGTCCTCCTAATTATATTTGCTTCGCCATTTCACACGTTTCGACATTTCACGTACGTTCCTTCGCTTCTTTTTACAACATTAGATAATCCTCTTTGACTTGGATAATCCTTTCTAACTCGGATAATAACGTTCGTTGCCTTCTCTCTGTTTTGAACTACGTGTGATAACCTATAGGCAAATGTTAACGCCTACAGATACCCCCTCCAAAGTGTTTCAGTCTCATTCATTTATAGAGGAGCCTGATATACTTTGGATATGATAGGTCCAGCCTTTAATTCTTAAACTTCTTCATCTTTCAGTCTCTTCAGTAATTTGTTGAATAGCTGAAATTCTTCCGTTGCTACGTTTATCGTCTGACTGTTGCCGAAATCTTGAATTGAAACTAGAGTGTTGGTTTTTGAATTAGCTCGTGTTATTGGATCAATGTTGAACTGATCATCTTCGTCGAGAATTCGTATCTGAATCACGATTGAACTCCCGAGGATTATCCTTTGACCTGAAATTTTTCTGAGCCTTATTTCGGTGAATCTATCGCTACGTTGATCGGCGTTAACCTTCATTATAGCGCGTTGTCCAGTGTTAACACAGTTTATACTCGTACGTTTACTAGAGTCTACACAGTTTAAGCTCAACCGGCATTGTAATGCGTGGCAGACCCAAGTGTAGAGGTTGCAGGACCAACCGTTGATGTTGGTTCATCTGTAGGTACGGATCTTACCCTTACGTCCCGCTAGTTATTTGCTTAACTATATGGGAGTTTTAGCTGTAGGACCAGCTATTTGATCTGACACGGCTACCATTGTGAATGCTTTAAAGGTTCCTCATGGAGGTTTCGGTTAGAATTGATGTTGTCCCGGGTGTTTAAGTCACGAGACCAACTGATGAAGTTGGTGCGTCAGTGACTATCGTACTTATAGGATTTTTGGTAAACCCTCAGCCATCAACAGATTTAATAAGCCTCTACTGACTAGCGTTTGAGTCGGGCTAGCATGTGGACTGTCTAAGTCCGTTCTGCATGTAACGTTATGCTAAAAGAGTTTAACTCTCTTAGACTTAGTAGACTTGAACAATCCTTTGATCTCGGGTTATCCTTAAGAATATCATGTGTAATATTCTTCAGGAACTTCACGTTGGAAATAAATGAAGCAGTTTATCCTCATATACCCGTTAGAGGTTGGGGAAACAGTTTATACTCGTATACCCGTTGGAGTATGGGAGCAATTTAACCTGATATACCTGTTAGAGGATTTCCTTCTCATTTAGCTTATTTTGCTATTATGATATCAGCGTCAACCAAAGCTTGAATGCTATTTTTTAGGGTAATACAGTCCTTGGTGGGGTGATGAACCCTCCTGTGATATGCATAGTACTTCGGATCCGAAATCTTGTCTACTTCCTCCTGATTTGTAATTGGTGGTAGCTCAATTTCATAGTTGGCGAGGAGGTACTTAAAGATGGCTAGAATTTTATCATCTTCAAAAGAATACTCCTCCTAGAACTTCGGATTAAAGTTCTCTTGTTACCTCCAAAGTTGTTGTTGATGAATGTTGACAGCAGTTACAGGTGCTTTAGTCGTTGGTTAGCCTCTTTTAGTTTTCTTCATTTTGAGAAAGCGTTCAGCCTGTTCACCGTGTAGTTTTATTTTTTTTTAAGTTTTGGATGGTACGACCCCTAAGGCTTCCAGGATATCTATGGAAAGATTGTTGTGGTATGTTTGCAAGATGAACTCCTCTATGACAGGATCCCTGCAATTCATAGCCTTGTTGTGGAAGCGTTTGACAAAACTATCAACTAACTCACCGTCCTTCTGCTTCTCATCCAGGATAGCTCTGATCGACACTTTGGTGTCATCGTCGAAGAAGTTGTTAAGGAACAAACTTTCCATATCGTCCCAGCAGTTGATGCTCCCTGGCTTGAGACGTCGATACCAATCAAAGGCCGCCCCACGAAAGATGTCCACGAATGACCGAATCATCAGGGGTTCATTTCCGAAGATCACTCCTAGGTGGGACTTGAAATAAATTAGGTGCTGAGTGGGTGAAACTTTCCTGTCAAACGGCGTGAAGTTAATTAGATTGAACTTCACTGGGTACGGGATTGAATTCCACTCTCTTGGATATGGACACGGAATATCAGTCCTCTTTACTTCTTGAGCTGATAGCAAGGCGTTGAACTTATCTTCCAGCTCCTGCATCATCTTGTTTTCCTCGCCCGTATCTTTCTTTGGAGGATGTCGAGAAAGATCAACTGAACCACCCCAGTGATATTGAGGGGTGCAATTGAACCACCTCTAGTGTTACTGAGGGATGCGATTGAGCCACCCCTAGTATTTTGAGGGATGTGTCAGCCATGATGACTTCGTCCACTTCTAGATCGCTGTCAACTGCGATGTTCTGAGTGCAGCGACTGGATTCAGCCCGCCGACTGGACTCAGATGGTGGTTGAAGTCGTTGAGCCTGTAAATCTTTCATCTGTTGCATGGTCAACTCCATCTCCATTTTTATTTCAGCTCTGAGTTCCTCTCACTGTCGAGCTAAAGCCTCTTGAAGCATTTGAGCTACTCGATCGGGAGTGATTGTGAATGACTTCCTTGCTTCCCCCATGCTGGATATTGTATCATTGGAGGCGATTACGGAGCAAGTATCCGACAGTTTATCTTCAAAAGATAGTCCTTCATGCATCCTCGGGTAATCCCTATGTCTGATGGCTTCTAGCTAGAGCCGAGATATTCATTAGGCTATTGTAGGCGTTAAAAATTGCCCATAGGTCCCCGCGAGCGGCTCGAAGCTAAGAGAAGACGATGAACGTCACTATCCGGTTCACAGGAGTTCGATTGATGTCGGTGAACGCTTGAAGTGAATCGAAAAACTACGTGAACTAACAGAATTTCGGAATAACGAAGGTACAGACTAATCGGGAGCCCCGCGATGTTTACCAAAGGAACAACGCCCTTCGTGTCTCAGATGAGCCAACCATCAGGGTTGATAGAACTCCTCGTCGACTTCCCAACGTACTTCGAATCACTCAAATCCGAGTTCGGACGAAGGATTTACAGTGGAAACGGACAAATACACCATAACGGAGTGTCTCGGACTAGAGCCGTTTGAAGTAATCATAGACTTTCCTTTGTCAACCATGTTGATGGTGACTTCATGGAATTCATCATCCCGGATGGTGTATTTTCTCTCATGGAAACATCTTGGCTTGGGCTTCGACGCTTCGGTGGCAAGTTTCTCGAATACCGAGACTCTTTGTGAAATAGTCCTGGGGCAGCTACATTTTGATAATACTACCCTGATAGATCTCCCGCATGGACAGTGAGGGCTGGTTTCTCGGACATCCTCTTTTTGGGATTTGTTCACACCCCCAGATTGATGGTGCGGCTTATTGGAGTAATCCATCTCTTGTTGGTATGATGCCCCAAGTATAACGTTGTCATTTGACGGACACGTCTTCTTTTGGGGATGGAGAACCTTGTTGATATTCTCGGGAAGATTTGTTATCACCTTTGAATGATCTAAGGCCGCATCAGGAGTACACGTTTAGGACCACCCCCTTGCAAGCATGGAACCTTAACAGGCTCTTGGGTTTCAATACGAACCCCCAGGTGATCGATGTCAGGAGTCCTTTTGTGCATAGCACACGAACATATACAATAAGGTGTCCCGATTTATTTGGAGGTGGCAGGACACCTTTGAGCAGCCTTTGGCTTGACGGGAGTGTTTGTACGACCCCCAGCCTGAGGAACTACTCAAGTTTTGTTCACCAGAGCTTTACCTCGATCTTTGTGTGAAGGACCAAGATGGTCCACCATCGTAACCTTGAATTTCGACAGGTCAATGCTGTCATGAGACTTCTCCAGAGGTACTGGATCAACTGAAATAGGAAAGAGGTTTAATGGAAGCGGAGAAATGGCTATGGGAGGCGAATTAGGATCGAGACACCTTGAGGTGACTCGGGTTTAGCGCGCGTCACCCTGAAGTGGCTCAGAACTTCTGATCTTTTCGGATACTATCGGAGTTTTTTTATGTCGTTTTAGACTTTGACCTCCAGAATTAGCATGGTCTTGGTAGTTTTTTGGCTACTTTTTCCTTCTTTATGCTTTGTGCCTTTTACAAAAAGGTACGAGCATGTGCGGCATATGCACGACGCCTTTGGATATGCTCCTTCCGGGTTGAATAATTCCTTTTGACAATGATCTATGCTTCTGTCGATGGCTTGGAGGATTTGTCAGCCACACGCCATTGAAGTGATTTGGTTGTTTGATGCCTCATGGACTCCAAGTTTGCGTAATATCAAACCTCGTCAACTTATTCCAATGCCTTAGTGATTTGATGAGCTTGAAGTTGGCGTCGCCTCTGACGAGCTATCTTCGTCAGAGTTGGCGTACTTTGATTGGATACCTCCTTGATTAGAGAGGAGTCACTTATAGTCTTCATCAGTGAATACGCCTCCTTCAAAGACAATATCTTTCTGCATTTGTAGGGAGAGGAGGATTTTGATGAAGATGAGGATAAATATTCCTCGAACTTGGCTTCGTTGAACTCGTACTCGACCGCTGAATCAACCAAGATCTTGATCATCGATTACGACACTACAATCTCTACAACAAGACTATTTGCTCCCACTGTGGTCGCCAGCGTGTTCGTGTTGAAAGTTGGTTTATTTGCGAACCCATTACACGTTTATCGATTACAATGAATTCAAAAGAGTTAGTCTTTTTATAAGACTTCTCGCTTACAAAAATAAAACAAAAATTACAACTCTCTTCAAACATACGCAGAGGACATTTATCACCCGTTGCTTGCGTGGGATCTTTGCCTGTGTCAGGGATGCGTTAGTCTGTGGACCGTCGCAGATCAGATCCAGTTAATAGAATAAAATTTCAATGCTCTTGCTTCACAAAGAAAAAAATTGCAGAAGTGATAATCTCAACCAAGTGAGATTACGACTCTTCTTGAGATCAAAATAAAGTCTGATCTCAAGGAATAATGAAACAGGCTTCAGATCTCTTAAAATCCACTCTTTATGCACATGAATTCGCCAAGATCTCGCTAGCCTCTCTTAAATTCGTCAGAACCTCACCCTAGCTCCTCTGAAATTCATGGATCCCTTCAGAACTACCTTTATGAGGGTGCTAGGGGTTTATTTATAGATTTTAAATACCGTGTTTGTGGATAGGATCGAAAAACAACCGTTATTATCCATTTAGGTGGGTTTTCGGTTGTGTAACAGCTTCCACACGTTTAAGGATAACCCCACATATTTATGGATGATCCTAATGAGTTCTAAAAGCTAATCTTATCAGAAAATATATTGGGAGCTGACCTGGGCGCGAGTCATTTCGAAGTGACTCGGAATTTCTGAGTCACTTTGAGGTGACTCGGATTCTCCAAGACAGTTTGTACTATTTTCAGTGTTTTGGCTTTAATTCTTTCGTCCGACCTTGTAATGAAGTGATTCAAAATGAGTTGAAAATATGACGAAGAGAGCTACAACTTTTGTCTTTTGAGATTTTCGGATTCAAATCTCATCATGGTTAGAATTTTACTTCTTCGTGTGGGTCACTCTAGAGTAATCCTGATTGTATTTGCTTCATCGTTTCACACATTTTGACGTTTCATATGCGTTCTTTTGTCTCATTTTGGAAAGCAGTTTGACCAAAAAATCCAACAGAAGAAGCTAACTATTCTTTAATTCCTGCACCTGATTCATCTAACAAATATGACATGAAATGCTTCTTTACCTTTTACAAAACTGTCATGAACTAGTTTGCCGGTCAATCTACAAATAGAGGTGCGAAATCCTTTGCCTAGGATTCTTAGTAAACCTACCGAATTCACACCGGTGGAGGTCAACATGTGGTGGCGGCGGTCAAAGATACCTTACACCGGCGGCTGCGGTCAACGGGCGGTAGCGACGACAGCGGACGTCGACGACAAGATCTAGATCACGGGAGACGATGACATTGGTTGACGACCTGATCTGGGCCACAAGTGGTGGCGACGGTTGGCCAGTGACGGCGGTCGAAGATTGCTGAGCGGCGTTGATCGAACAGGCTCGGGGCGAGCTGTCGAGGAGAGCTCAACCACGAGCGCTAGTGGTTGTCCACGAATTCTCGACCATGCGTGCTAGTTGTGGTCGACAAGCACTCGATCACGAGCATGAGCAGCGGTCGATGAGGTCTCGACCACGAGCGGTGGTCAACAAGCACTCGGCCATGAGCACGAGTGGTGAAAGACGCCAAGGCGGAGGACCTCCGACGGGGGTGCAGAAGGATGAGTGAAAATTTTTTTACTGTGGATAAGAAAGGGGGGGGAGAGAGAGAGAGAGGGGGGAGAGAGAGAGAGAGAGAGATTTGTTAATTTATTTTGGGTGAAAATTTTAGGGGGAATTCTCCCGCCAATTTTTTTAGGTTTTACATCCTTTGGGTTAATTTTAGATTATTACGATATTAAAATTAGAATTAGGGTAATATTAGATTTTTGTGAAATTAGAGTTAAAATTAAGTCATTTAGGTGATATTTTAAAATTACTCACTCAAATCATGGAAATTTTAATTACATCCCTCAAATCATCGCAATATTATAATTAGGCCTCCTGGTTAACATCGGTTAGATTTAAAGAAATATTCCTTTAAATCTAACTATTATTACCAGTTTCCATTGACTTTTAATTACAAAATCCAACTTGTTTGGACCTAGTTGACCTGGTAAAACGTTAAAACACATATCTATTAGAAACTTATTTTTTCTCCAATAAATATCATATTCGCTCTAACTCAATTTCGACGGCTCTTTCTCCTCTTAACCTTATAAAAACTCAAAGAGAATTTTATTCAAACTATTTTCATCCATTTTTAGTGATTAAATCTCATTTAGCTCCTCTCAAATTCATTAATGATGTTTGCTGACTCAAGTTGATACATAAATGAAGCCAAGAGTACGTAGTAGAGCTCTTCGAATTTGCTAGCATAAAGAATAAAAAAATAAATTTAAAACTAACATAGAATTCCTAATTAATTGAAAAGAGTTATGATAAGTTCTGTTATATCATTAGCAAAATCAATATGGTTACATGTTCGTAACACATATAACTAAAAATGATCTCCTCATTGGTCTCTCGCTATTTTCTCATCATTTTTACTTTTCTCATCATTTTCTCTAAACTAATCAAAGATGAAGCCAAAAATTCACAAATATGATATCATATATGTAATAATACAAATAATAACATATGATCAATTTTAAATGAATATTTAATAAACAAACGAATCGAATATACATCTAGTCAAATTCTAATCACTAGCAAACTTGAATGTGTTAAATGAACTACCGAATCAAATATGACTGAATAGTTATTTGAACAATTATCGAACTATTTGTTAATTATTTGGTTCATTTACATCCCTAGATGTTACATAATTTGGTGGACTACTTTTAGAATATTATAGATTTGAGAGGCTAATCCTAAAATAATTCTTAATTTTTTGTGGGAGCCACTCATTAACAATGTGATAATAAATCACTAATGTTAAATTTTTTATGATGGGCACATTAGCATTGGCGACGAAACGCATCCGTATTGGCGACGGATCGCATCCGTCGCCAATGTTTTCCCGTTGCCATTACTTATTGGCGACGGGAAAACATTGGCGACGATCAAAACCCGTCGCCAATGCAAACATTGTTGACAGGGTATTGGCGACGGGGTTGTTCCCATCGCCAATGTTTGTATTGACGACGGATTTCGAATCCGTCATCAATATCCCGTCACCAATGCCTAGATTTCTACTAATGAAAATTTGTCAAATCAAGACCTACAATCCATCCATCGCAATTTCTAACTGTCTTTTGTTGATGTTTGAGAAAAGTTAAATTATATTAGTTTTGTTAATTATTTGCATAAAGGGAAACAATATGCTCAAGGTTAAAGTCAAATGAGCAGCATAAAGACGTCGGTTTGCGTATACTTAACAAATAAGAATAACAAACAAATTACTCTAACATCATAGAACAAGATATCTAAACAACCAACAAAGATGAATCATTGATTGCATAATTAAACGAAAGATTTATTGATTTCTCAGGTACAGGCTCCATCACCCAGATATTTTCTCTGAAACAAATCACATAATTTGCATAATATTCTAGCACAAATTAATATTGGCCTTCTTAATTTGGGTCAATTCAGTATTTAATTATAAAGGCGTGTGATGCGTTGGATGATTAATGACCCTTAGTCCTTAGAAATGTATTCGATATTCTGTACCTTGATAAAAAAAATTAATCTTCTACGAAACTCAACACCTCATCCGCGGTGCATGATTACCTGAAACTATTTTGATGTCTTTCAGTGATTAATGTAAGCAATTGTTTCTTCATCAATTGGATTTATAATATTTAATAAATTTAAATGCTTATTAAAAAACATATATTTTTTATTCACACACGTTAACCAACTAAGCAAACTATTGACTTTAATGAAATTACTTAAATGAGAGTGAAACTTTTAATATTCGCAATTTATATAAAATGATATCACAAGTATCACGTGCCTTTCTTATAAGGTATGGAAGAATGTTGGTGTCGTTCGGCAAGGGATTACGAGAAGAATAATTAACTTAATCCATTATAAGGGGTTAAAACTGCTTAAATTCTATTTAGATTAGATAACTAAGATGAATAATTAACTTTTAATATTTGGCAATTAGTAAAGAGTTAAGGAGATTTTTTTGAGAAGCTTTTTTTTGGGGGGGTGGGGTGGTTGAGGAGAAAGGAGATTAAGCATGTTAAAATACCAATTTCAACTTATCAAAAATAGGAAAAGTATATTAATAATTGTTTTAAATAATAGTTTCTTGAACCCCTTCAAAATGCAAGTACACAATAGATTAGTTCTTTCACACATTTATTAAATGGGACCTAGTTTGCAAATCCAAACTTGAGAGGGGCCTAGGGGTCATCAATCTTCACTCTTTCAACCAGGCCCTCCTCTCAAAATGGATTTGGAAAATCTTAGACCGTAAATCTCTCATTAGCTCAGTTTGTTTCTCTCTATACTCCAAACACCAAACTAACCCTTTCAGTCACCCACCCCAAAGCCTCTGCTTCTAAACCGATCCATGATTTATACTTTACTCACCAAGCTTTTTCTAGTATTGTCTTATGGAAGTTAGGTGATGGTTCCACTATCCGATTCTGAGATGATAAATGGATTGCCCATAACTCCCTCAAAAGCTCATTTCCAAGAGCTCACAAATTGGCATTCTCAGCTAACTCCAATGTTAAATCACAAGGACTATACTACAACCACTCCTGGAAGTGGCACCCCGTACTTAGAAGAGGATCTTCCCCAGGAGAAAAAGAAGAGATTACAGATCTATATAAACTCCTTGCTTCAATTACCTTCCCAAGCAGCCTCCACACCGATTGTCCTCAATGGCCTCTACACTCCTCTGGTATCGATCTACTTAGTCAATTCTATATACTCCTTTATCAACAGTGGAGGTATGTCATCTAGCTCTTATAAGTTCATATGGAAGTCTTGCTACTGATGTTATGTTGGTGTGTATAGAGATGTCAATAGAGATGTCAGAGAAAATTTATCTTTCAAGATGCCAAGACACCCATTTAAACCATGCCATCTAATGTGGCCTATTTTGTACTACTGTGGATAGGTGGCTCCAGCAACAAAAAAGCAAAGTAGATCAACAAGATGGCTCGTGAATCAGGACTCAAGACCATGGTGCAGGAGGTTGATGACGATGCAGTAGGGGATAACTTTTCACCAAACAACGCTGAATCCTAAACCAGCGAATCCCTCTTCTTTGCGGTTTTAATCTTTAGTGATAAATTGTTATGCTAATGGTGTTTTGAGTTGTGATGGTGATCATCATCTTACTCTTGTTAGACTGTGTTCGTTCTTATTTTGTTGTGGTGTTGAAGATCGCCTAATAGATTATGAGCACTAGGTGACGGCAATGTCCTCTCCTTATTCTCGTGATCTTTTCGTTCGATCCTTCATCATCTCATACTTCCATGCTTGTGGATTCTATCAAGTTTATATATGAATGAATAGGGCATCTCACCCTGTTTTTACTTCAACAAAAAAAATTATGAAGAAAAGTGCTTTTAGCAAATATTTCAATAAGTCTATAATCTTATAATGCAAATTCTCATAATTTGTTTTAAATTAACCCCTTTAATCCTTACTTTTACTCTTCATTGGAGGGATCAATTTAAAAATAACTTAAGATATTGAAGAATCTAATAGTAATTTCAATACTTTGAGGGACTAATTTCAATACTTTGAGGGACTAATTTCAAATAACTTAAGATTGAGGGAACTAGTAGCCATTTCGATGATTTGAGGAACTAATTTTAAAATTTAAAAGATATAAGGGACTAATATTGAAAAATTCCGAGAGTAAAATGGCCACTAACTTAAATATTAATTAGAATCAGAACACACAGCTCTGAAGAGAGGCATGGTGAAATCAATACTAAAAAGAGTCCGACTAGGGGCACACCCTCAACCACACTTTCAACCACACCCTCTCTATAGTGCTAGTGGGTCATGCATGATATTTTTAAACAAATATCATGCATGGCCCACTAGCACTATAGAGAGTATGGGGGTGTGGTTGAAAGTGTGGTTGAGGGTGTGCTCCTAGCATTATTTTACTAAAAAATTACACAAAGCTAATGGTAACTCATTTGTTATAAAAATATTAAACTTTTTAAATTGCTGTCATCGCCCATGCCTCCGAGGTTAAAGTTAAACCACCTAAAGTGGCGGAGTCGGTAACCCGTCATTTTGACGACTGTTCGATCAAAACTTATTGTTTGGCATGCAAGTTAGCAAAGAGTTAAAACCGTTTTAACCTCTCCACTAACTCTTTGTCAAACTCAAGCAAAACGTTCTACTTAGATTGGCTATAGTGAAAACAAAAGTCACGAAAATTGTGAATCACAATATCAAATACAAGATTGTGATTTTCCTTTGAACGCATACAAGGAATGAGTTGATTCATGAGAGTGTTAAATTTAGGAATGATTACATTTACTAAATAATCAATGATTATGATTAAAATTAGTAGTCTCTCCATTGCTTTTTGATAGTGGGGGGAACCCAAATTCTACACTTGAATCCTTTCCAGTACGAAAAAGTAGTAAAGAGACCACTACATTGATGTCAACCATCAATTATTTAGCGGACATTTATGATTATTTTTCATGAGTCAAAATAAAAATGAGTGTAATTTATAAGAATACGATAAATGTTAAATTTAGAATGAATCATGGGCATTCATTAACATAAATAAATAATTATGATGAAAAAAATAGCGGACCCAAAATCCATACAACTCAAACACATGCTCAAATACATGCACCTTGTTGATTTGAGAAGAGTGGTTGACACTAAGAAATATTTTCTTATTATTTTTCCAGTAGTACAATCATCTATACTCTCTTCAATATAAACACTCTCTCTACTATAATCTACTACACTCTTGCACCCTTCTACAACACACTTACTATTCACTTTCTTTCTCCTCGCCCCCCCCCCCCTCGCTATTGGGATGCAATTCATTGAAGGCTTGGGGGCTATTTATAGTGCAATTGTGGTAGGTGTACATTATGAGTTAGATCCCTACAGTGTTGCTATAATATCATCGGTAGCTCATGGCTACAGTGTTCGTTTGTGGCATAGCAAATGGCTGTTGATTTTAACACTCTCACTCAGCATCAACTTCCCTATTCATGAGTCCAAGTGAAATTCTAAATTCTTCTTGAATGCTTGAATTTTTTTCTTTCACGACTTGTCTCCATTCATCATTTCCGGATGGCTCCTTCACATTTTCTATTACAGCAATATTAGCATACTTGGGATTTTGCTTCTTTGATCTGGTTGATCTTCCAATATGTCATATTTGTTCTTCACGGATATCTTCAATCCGACTTGGATGCTCATCTTCTAATGTTATCTAATGAACATCAATCTTTCATAGATTCTTCTCCTTCAGAGATGTAGGAGAATTTAGTTCTATCTTCTTTAATTTTTGTAATTCTTCTTCTTGACTTGGCTCCCCTACCTTCTTCTATAACTAATCATTTAGATTATTGGAGCTTGGAAGCATAACTTCTTGTGTAGTCTACCAAGACGAGGTTCCGCCGAACACTATATTTCTTGATGTGTAGCATCGCTCAGTTGTTGGATCACAACATTTCTAACCTTTTTTGTTGTCATATCCATAAAAATACACCTCACAGCTTTCTTGCCGAACTTGCTATGAAGGCGACCAGTCACAAAGACATAACACATAGAACCAAAGACTCTAAAATAGCTTGCTATTGGTTTGACATTCCACAACTTGTAAAAGGGTGACATGAACTCCAATTTTGATTGTGGTAGACGATTGATCATATGTGTTGCAATCTTCATACACTCCACTCAAAACATCCTAGCACATTCTTGGCATGAATCATGCTTCTACAAATTTTGACTAGATGACTTCCTTTCAGCTATGTCATTCTTTTGCGGAGTATTTGGGCATGTTAGCTATCACTAAATATTGTGCTACTTTAGTTAGTCGTTGAACTCATGTCATGTTTACTCTCCGCCATTGTTTGTACGTAGGCAATGAATCTTCTTACCGAGTTCTCCTTTGACTTCTTCTTGGAATTGCTTGAATTTGGAGAGTGTTTCAGACTTCTCCTTCATAAAATAAACCAAACGTATCTCAAGTACTTATCGATGAAAGTGATCATATACTGCATCCCACTAATTGAATCTTACTTTACTCGATCGAATAAATCCGAGTGTATAAACTCCAAAGGTTTTTTTTGGCTCTATATTATGACTTCTGGTATGGTAATTGATGCATCTTACCATACAGACAACCTTCTCATGTGGTCCCCCTTGAATCGCCAAGTGTCGAACACCCTTCAACATTGACTTCTCTATCACGATCTTGAGGTTGTGATAGCGCACATGGGCGAACTGAGCATGCCGCAGATCAATCATCTCATTCTTCCAAAGATTTATCTACATATGCCAATTCTTCTAACATCTGACAGACAAACTCTATATTCCGTTCTTCCATAACAAGTTCTCCTGAGGACTTGAAGTTATAGTATACTTGCAATATTATGGTTTGAATACAACATAATAACCTAAAGCCATCAACTAAGACACTGATATGAGAATTTTTTTTGCACACCTGGTACATGGTACACATCTTATAGCTAGATTTGATCTCGATTAAAGCGTGACATGAATGTGGTCTTCCTAATATGAGTGATAAACAACTTTTCCTTATATCACATCATGTGATCGGAACAACCAGAATTGACGATCCAATCTTTATTGTAGTTGATTTCTTCCTGATCTAACACTACTGCAAGTGCGGATCATATTTTTCCATGATCGAGGTTAGTGCCATATCAACAACCTCATCTTCCTCAACTGATTCATCTTCAATAATGGCCACGGATGCTTGAGCATCCCATTCTTCTTCATCGCCTTGACATTTGAGTAATGTTGTAGTAGCCTTCTGCTGGTCTTCTCTTGTAGCGACAATCTCTAGTAAAGTAGTCTTTCTACTCGTAGTTATAGCAGCTATCATTATATCGCCTTGCTTGTGAAAGCATCCTAATGCCACTAGGAAAAAACCCTAGAGGGGGGGAGGGGGGGTGAATAGGGTTTATTCTAATCTAATCCAATTAAATGCCAATTAATAACTTATTAACAAATATCCTAAAAAATAGATATGCAACACTTAATATGCAAGGATATGAAACTAAGGGTGATGTAAACACAAAGCAATAAGATAGTGGACAAATTAAATAATGAGACAAAGGCGATATAAGCAATGAGCACAAATATAAGTGAACGCAAATGCACACTCAAACACACAACAAATGATCATGGAGTTCGGGCCTTTCGTTCTATGTCTCTGCTCCCCACTCCCGGGGAGAATCCACTATACAACTGGATTTTCAACGCTCACCCGAATAACGTTTATACCACACAATATTGGTTTTCAACGCTCACCGATCAACGCTCACCGATCAACGTTCACAATCACTCACAATGTAACTATACAAACTACCACATCAAGTGTTGGCCTCTCACGTGTCTCCCTCAAGTGCTCAGAATTACGACCTACCTCTAGGCTTTACCACCGACCTCACTCCTCTTGGGACCGACCACGTCTCTCACCTCTACACTCTTCTTGGTGTATTTGTGCAATACAAAGTGAATCCTCACAATTAAGCTCTCAATACAAATAAATTATTCTCTATAATGGATGAAAACACAATGTAGGCTTACTCTCTAAGTTACAAACCCACAACCCTAAATTATTCCATGTATGAAAATACTAAAAGCTCAATGTGGGTGTGAGTAACAAAGAGATAAAACAAATATAAACTCAATTTAAATCTAATTTATGGAAATTAAGATCAAATGTATAAATTGTTAGAATTAAGTTTAAGAAAAACTTCTCTATGATGACAAAAGAGAGAGAGAGAGAGAGAGAGAGAGAGAGAGAGAGAGAGAGAGAGA
>BQKN01066008.1:31329-42709 GCA_022839385.1 Asparagus kiusianus | reverse complement strand
CTTAAACTAAAAAAAACGTGAGAGAAAAACGTGGCCACTTAAATTAGGTTAAAACAAAAACGTGGGCCACTACTGACTACACTAAAATCTAACATTCTCCCACTTAGCCCATGTTTCATAATTTAACATCATGATTTAATAATACAATATAATATGCATAGTATAAGCTAATTCCGTCATCATATTGATCAAACAATCAATCATCATTAAGTATAAAACTAATAAGGATCATGGCGGTCGTACGTAGTTAAATCGACATAGTCCCTTCCATGTATCACAATATTAGTTCTAAACTAAACATGATCTGTAATGAGACTTATCATAATGGTCCAACAATAATGTCCTTATCAGAGACATATCCTATTAATATTCACATAATCATTCATGTATATACTGACAATAATAAACAGGATGCATTAATATATCAGAAACATTGTTTAGATGAGCTCAAAGTGTCATATATATAAAGAACATAAACCTTACATAAAAGTCAATGATAATTTTCAATAATGCACATTCTTTCGACATGTTCAGTAAATGTCTTTGGTGGCAATCCTTTTGTTAACGGATCCACAACCATGAGATTTGTGCTAATATGTTCAATTGACACTCTTTCTTTCTGAACTTCTTCTTTAACAACAAGGTTTTTTAATTCCATATGTTTAGCACCTTTCGAATACTTGCCGTTTTTAGAAAAGAAGATTGCTGCAGCATTATCACAATGAATATTTAGCGGCTTGACAATACTGTCAACAACTCTAAGTCCTGAAATGAAATTTCGCAGCCATAATTCATGAACAGTGGCCTCAAAGCATGCCACGAACTCAGCCTCCATAGTCGATGCAGCAATGACAGACTCCTTCGCATTTTTCCATGAGATTGCTCCTCCAGCTAAAAGGAACAAATAGCCAAATGTGGATTTTCTAGTATCCAAACACCCAGCAAAATCTGAATCTGAATATCCAATCACTTCAAGATGATCAAATCTCCTATAAGTGAGCATATGATCTTTTGTTCCTTACAAGTATCTCAATACCTTCTTTGCAGCTTTCCAATGATCCAATCCTGGATTACTTTGATATCTACCAAGCATTCCGACAGCAAAACTAATGTCAGGTCTTGTACAAACCTGAGCATACATCAAGCTCCCAACGATGGATGTATAAGGAATTTGTTCCATTTGTTTGTGTTCCAATTCATTCTTTGAACATTGCATAAGACTGAATTTATCCCCTTTCTGAATTGGAACAACAGATGCAGAGCATTTATCCATCTTGAACCTCTCTAGAACTTTATTAATATATGATTTCTGAGACAACCCTAACAATCCTTGTGATCTGTCACAGAATATTTTAATTCCAATCACATAGGATGCCTCACCTATATCTTTCATTTCGAAGTTCTTAGAGAAAAATTTCTTGGTCTCGTGTAACAAGCCAAGATCATTAGCAGCACGATATCATCAACATACAGAATCAAAAATATAAACTTGTTCCCACTAATCTTTATATATATACATCGATCAACGATGTTTTCTTTAAATCCAAAAGATGTGATAGTATCATTAAACTTAAGATACCATTGTCGGGAAGCTTGTTAGAGTCCGTATATTGACCTCTTAAGCTTACACACCATGTGTTCCTTTCCTTCAACTGAAAAACCCTCGGGTTGGTCCATGTAAACTTCTTCATCTAAATTTCCATTTAGAAAATCAGTTTTCACGTCCATTATATGTAGCTCTAAATCATAATGAGCCACCATAGCCATAATAATCCTCAATGAATCCTTTTTCAAAATAGGAGCAAATGTTTCTTTATAGTCAATGCCATCTTTCTGAGAAAAACCTTTGGCAACGAGTCTAGCATTGTATCGTTCGATATTACCATTTGAGTCGCGTTTGGTCTTAAAGACCCATTTACACCCAACTCTTTTACAACATTTAGGCAATTCTACAAGATTCCAAACTTCATTATGCTCCATTGATTTCAACTCATCTTTCATGGCATCAAACCATTTATTAGAATTATGGTTTTTCATGGCCAATGAAAATGAAACCGGATCTTCATCAATTCCAAGATCAAATTCTGACTCTTGTAGATAAACCACATAATCATTAGAAATAGCAGATTTTCTCGGTCTTTGAGACCTTCTTAAGGCTACTTCTTCATGGGGTATATCTATTGTAGGTTCATTGGTAACATCGTCTTCATGAAGGGTTTGACCATTTATTTGTTGCTCTTGAAAGTCATTTAACTATTCAACAACTGTAGGAACAACAATTTGAGAAGAAGTTAAAGGTAAAGGAACGTTCATTCTAACTTCTTGGATTTTTACTTTACGTGGTTTCGTACTCCTACTAATGTCACCATTTTCAATGAACCTGGTGTTTCCTGTTTCAACAGTTCTCGTACTATGGTTAGGACAATAAAATCTATACCCTTTAGATTTTTTTGGATAACCAATGAAGAGACCACTGGTTGTTCTTGAGTCCAGTTTCTTTTCATGTGGATTATAAATTCGTATTTCTACTGGACAACCCTAAACATGAAGGTGTCTCAAACTGGGTTTCCTCCCTGTCCACGGTTCAAAAGGAGTCTTTGGAACTGCCTTACTAGGAACCCTGTTTAATAAATACATTACGGTTTTTAAAGCATACATCCACAATGATAAGGGTAAAGAGGAATAACTCAACATACTCCTAACCATGTCCATTAGTGTACGATTACGCCTTTTCGCAACACCATTTTATTACGGTGTACCTGGCATAGTGTATTTAGCACATATGCCACGCTTTTTAAGAAATTTAGCAAATGGTGCAGGACATTGTCCTGTTTCATTATATTTTTCATAAAATTCACCACCTCTATCAGATCTAACAATTTTTACCTTTTTGTCTAATTGTCTTTCAACCTCATTAATAAACACCTCTAGGGCATCTACTGATTGAGATTTTTCATGCAACAAATAGACATATTTATAAGATGAAAAATCATCAATAAATGTGATAAAATATTTTTCTTTATTAAAGGATGGAACATCAAAAGGCCCATATATATCAGTGTGTATATTTTCAAAGAGTTGTGTGCTTCTTGTGGCGGCTTTCTTAGTTGTATGATTTGTATGTTTTCCTTTAATACAATCCACACAAATACCAAAATCGGTAAAATCCAAATAAGGAAGGACCTCATTCTTTACCAATCTTTGTATTCTTTCTTTAGAAATATGTCCCAAACGTTTATGCCACAAATAAGCTGAACTTTCATCTACTAAACTTCGTTTAGTTCTAACATTATGATGCAAGGTTAACAGAGTTTCAGCAAAAAGATTATCAAGCTTTAATTTGTATAAGCCATCAAAAAAAACACCAGAACCAATAAAATGATTATGCTTAAACAAACTGAAACATCCATTTCCAAATTTAAAAGAGTAACCAACGATATCAAGTTTAGACAAAGAAACTAAGTTGCGAGAAACAGTAGGTACATAAAGAGTTTGAAAAAGATCTAAATGATGTCTAGTGTCTAAAATCAAACGATAGGTTCCAATGGCTCAACTGGAGCTTTGACTCGATTTCCCATGAAGATGAAATTTTCATTTGGACTTATGGTTTGGGTCGTAAGGAATCGATATCCCTACATCGTATTTAAAACATGAGTGGTAGAACCAAAATCAATCCACCAAGTATTATAAGGAACTTCTGTCAAGTTTGATTCGAAACATGCAAAAGCAAGAGGTTTACCTTTCTTTTCAAACCATGCCTTACGTTTCAGGCAATCTTTCTGATAGTGTCCAGGCTTTTTACAGAAATGACACTTATCATTCTTACGTTCCTTCTTGTGGATTTGGACAGGTGACTCATTAACCTTCAGTGGTCCTTTCTTGCCCTTTCGATTATACTCTCCTGATTTCTTTCTAGCTCCTTGATGACCCATGAGATTAATTGAGCGAGTTCCTTGTTTTTTAAGCCTTGCTTCCTCTTGAATGAGCATACTTTGCAATTCAGTCACATTTCGCTTATCTTTTATAGTATTGTAGTTTATTTGGAATAGGCCATACTCAGAAGGCAAGGAGTTTATAATAAACTGCACAAGGAAACTTTCACTCACTTCCATTCTCATAAATCTCAATCTTACTGCTGCGTTTGCCATTTCAGTAACATGCTCATACATGGTACGAGAACCATCGAACTTCATGGTGGTCAACGTACCCATTAATGTCCCTGCAATTGACTTATCAACAAAATCAGATTGCGAGAGATCTTCTACAAACTTCATGATTTCCTTTGCATTATCGGTCTTAGGAATTGTGGACTTAATGTTGCTTGCTATCGTCATCCGCATGAACATTAAGCTAAGTCTATTTAATTTTTCCCAAGCATTATGAAAAAATCTGTCATCAGCACTGCTAGAATCAGTAATAGCAACGGGTTTATCATACAGGAGTGCTGAATCAAGATCCAGAACACCTAGGTGAAATTGAATTTGTTCACACCATTCATGAAAATTAAGCCCATTGAACTTTACAGTAGACGAGGCTTGCGAATGGAGAGAAATAGATGCTGCAAATATATAGAATACTGGCATATTAATGCTTTAGTCATAAACTTAAACTTAATAATACATATTTAGATAACATTCAAAGTAAACAATAAACGTACATCGAAGTTCTCCTTTGGGTGATCCATCAATGTACAACAGTGAACATAATTGATGCTTAGTTTTATTTCATATGATTGTCAATTATATATACTCTAATTAGACATGTTTGCTATCTTTGGATATTCTAAACATATCTAATCAGATATATTAATTAACCATAGTCATGTTTATAGATTATAAAATCGACCAATCAACCTTTGGGTGATTCTTAAATATTTTATAATCAATACACCTCAATTTACTCATGACAACATATATATACGTTTATGTCATTTCATTAGTAGCATCACTTAATCATGAGTAATTTGAAATTATATTATTACAATTTGATAAGCAAGGAACTTCAAGGTATGGTCACTTTGGTGACTAACAAACCATCCATGAAAAATTTAAATTTCAAATTGTATAATGGAATCTAGACAATAATGTTATAATAAGTCCGAAAATAACAGTTCATGAAGAATTAATACATAATTAGTGGATCGGCATAAACAGTACAGTGACTTAAACAGAAATATCATGCAAGCGAAAATTAGACAAATAGGCAGCAACAAAATTAAAACATGTAGTCAAAATAAACACGAATTAGCAAAAAAACATCATTAGAAATCAAAGACTTTTAATATAAGGTGTAGCCCTAGGGGTGTAGCCTTAGGGGTTTGAACACCAGACCTCTGGGCCAGACCCTCAAGCCTTACCACTAGGCTATTTCATCTAAAGTATCTATTTCAATCAAAATATGTATACATAATGAATGAACACTCATTTCCGAATTTCACAGATCCGAAATTTGCAGTGAGTGATTATGTATTCACTTTAATACGAAATTATCAAACAAAATAGTATTCAATAATCAACGAAAAAGTAATTACAGAATTTTAAACATTTAATTAACAGTAATGGAATTATTTGACAAGAAACAAGAATCATGATGGAAAATCATAAGTTCTTTAATTAAGGCTCTGATACCACATGTTAAAACTAATGCTTAAGCAAATCAAACTTCATTTTGATTTAATCATCATTATACCAAGATCTTAGAACAAAATGATTTTCACAATGAATAATTATTAAGAAAAACGTACCTTGATCCATGTTTAAAGCTTGATGAGAAATTGATTGCAAGATGAACAACCTTGAAGACTTGAGTATCTCTCCCTTTACCCTCTTGAGCTTTTCCGAAATTTTCTTGATGGAGAGAATTTTTCGCTTTCATAAGGTAGAGAGAGGACCAAGTCTTTTAAATAGAATAACCACTCACACTGCATCATTGTGAGTAGTTATTTTGACCAATAGGAAATTAGCATAAAACGTGAGTAGTTATATAACTAAAATAAATCATGACCAATTTCTTAAACTAAAAAAAACGTGAGAGAAAAACGTGGCCACTTAAATTAGATTAAAACAAAAACGTGTGCCATTACACTAAAATCTAACATAATAATGAGAAAAAACCCCAAAAAACATAGAAGCATCTCGATCTACATTATGAACAGCATTGCAAAAAAATACAGTTATTTCATAGGAAAGCAAAGGTTAATAATAGTTCCCCGGTACTGAGATGCACGATCAACTAAGATGTCAGCTGTTAGCTTGATAACCTTTGTTGAAATGTTATGGGGGAAGCTTTGAGGTTTTCGGATATCTCAGTTTCTTTGAGTACTGTAATTGAGGAGGTTAACAAATTCGAACACGTGTATATTAATTTAGAGGATTGCTTAGGTACTCCTAAAATACTATTTTTCTGATTTTTAATTATTATAAAATAAAAAATAGGGTTGTAAATAGGGAAGGGCATTTTTGTCCTTTATATTTAATACTAATTCCTCTCTATTTTTGACTTCTCTTCCAACACTGTTCAGTTTCCCCTTACTTTGCCTCAGTAACAAACCCGTTGCTCCTATTGGGGAATTTCCCTCCCCCCGCCTACTATAATATGCGCAACTCCGAAACCAACCCACAATCAACAAGATATAAAACGACCACAATCAAGAAAAAAGAACACCGGGATTTATTCCGAAGCCAAGAACAAGGCAACCTCGGAAATAAACGCTGTGGCAGGCTATAATAGACTACTCAGACCTCTCCAACCTCGCCTGCCTCAATAGCGTTGTCAAAGAATCCTTGCGGCTCTGCCCTGTCGACCCCCTCCACGTTCCCTGTGAATCAAGAAACGAGTGCACCATCGGAGGATTCCATGTTCTTTCGGGCACCATGCTAATTCCAAATGTGTAAGCAGTGTACCAAGATCGCGAGCACTGTACTAATCCTATTATAAATAGTTATATTTTTAACAAACCTACAGAAACAATTGCAGAGATTTAATGAGGTTCGGCAATCAATATGATCACTTACATCTCTCTCTTAGTACAATCGATCATGATCCCATTAATAATCAATGAAGGGTTATAGCCAACAAAGTTTAAAATAAAGGCACCAACAACTTGCAGTTCACAGATCTAGATGAAAATAACAGTTGCTATAGTAACAAAAAAGCATCGGTGACTGCCATTACAGATCTACAGAATCAGATAGAACTGAAAAGGGAATTATTTGTGAAATACAAGAGCTCTTGCACCAAGAATCAAGATTAAGCCATCTATCTCTAAAAGACCCTTCAGCAGAAAAAGAAAAATCTCAAATGAATATGTTGGCATTTTATTTCAAATATACAGCCAACTTTGGTGTTAAGAGCAACCATTAGCAACCATAAACTACAGTCTTGTGATATAACCATGAAGAATAGAGGCAAATAATCACATTTATCAGAGGGGTAATCACCTTTTACACAAGTTAATGGCTAATGGACAGCAATAGAGATTGTGGCTCTAAGAAAAATACCGAAAGAACTTTAAAGCTTTTTTGTAATATACTTTTGATGGATATGGTAGATAAGTCTTACTTGTCCATCTTGGTGAAAAGTGCCTCTGAACAGGAGGGGGGAAACCCCTCAAAACTTTTGATGATAATATTTGTTAAGGAGCATCTCGCAATATTCTCCAAAAGTAAGTCTCCCGTTTGGTGGAATCAACTGTAAGAAACATAGAAAATTTTGAACAAAAGGCAAAAGGAATATTGCATTTCCCATGGAGTTATCAGCTTAATAATACATACCTCTCCATGGTGATGGATATATGCTGGAAATTGAAGATTCTCATCCCTAAAACAAAGGTAGCCATAGTTAGTTTTAGATGCACCTTGGGAATGTCACATAAAATTCCTAAAGCGAGTAATTGATAAAATTGAGAAAATAGAATGACAGGTTGAAAAAAGGACAATTCCGTCATTTACCATGAACATTTTGAATAAGCACCTAAATTTCACAATAAAAAAGCTTAGCGAGTGGCACAGTGATGGTTTCTCATAGAAAACTTCACTGAAATCAGCTTGACCACAAAGTTGCTGATTTGAAAAGGACAGACCGACCTTTACCTTGATAGAATAATTTGTACTTTGAAATATTCTGTAGTTAACTGAAAGTGTTTGTGTATATATTAAATACAGGATGTATCAACCCATAGTATATTTAGCTAACTACAGTATCAGTTAAATGACGAATATATTAAAAGGGAAAAAAAGGATGAATCCTTGTAATCAGAGGACTAAAAATTGGACAAAAGATAAAGAGACAGCAGGGATGATTTCTGGAAGATCCCTAGGGGCTAAACATAATCTTCCAAAGAAAATAATGTCAATTATCAGCAAAATTTTGGCTCGACTGGTCTTAAAGCATTATAACACATTGAACATACCAATCAGGCTGCATAAACATTGCAAAACTTGAACGATCCACACCAATAGCTGCTTCCCCTCTAGGTGCCTACAACATAAATTAAGGAAATTCTTTTATCTTAAAATACAAATTAGATAAATACTATTAAAGCGAGTTGTTAGTAGATGTAGTTCATATAAAAAAAGGTTTGGTTAAAAGACGAACGTCTGTCACATCCCGAAAAGAAAATTAGTCCACTTTTTTTTGTGTTGGGATGTTATGTGGTGTATGACAACCGATATCTAATTGAGATTTAGCTGTAGCTAGCAATTTTGGGTGAGAAAATTGGTGAAGGTCCACAAGAGGTCACGTTCAGGGAGACTAATAGCGGATGAGGGATTTCAGATTCCTAGCTCAGGCATGACATTCTTTTTGCTCTATGGAAGAATGTGAGTTTTATCAGCTACCTTCTAAATAAAAGATGCGTTGCCAGAATGTAAAAGATCCTAATGCTTTGACTAAATGGGAAAATGAAAATGTGTATAATGTAACTTCTAAAAATAAAACTAATTTCCATATCCCGCACAGACTATGGATATCATGCAATCAAATGAATAAACCCAATACCAGAACATGATTTATGATAAAAGAAAGCTCTTAATAATATATAAAAGACTTTGAATTTGAGAAAAGAAATGCGCTATTTGATTAGATTGAAGGATAAGAAAATTCTGTGTAAAAGTAGATGCTATGAAGAAAGAGCATCAGCGTAAAGTTGCAATTGCATGGAGAATTCACTAGAGAACTTCCCCTCAATGTTGAAAACTCAACACTTTTCATCTCACATTTATAAGAACTGTTAGTCTCTGATATACTGTAATTATAAGAAGTATTTTTGCGTAGAGTACCTGAACACAGTGAGGAGTAGCACATAGACGACCTCCCGATAAGATTTCAGTAGTTTCCCCAATTTGGAACGCTAATTCATCTTCTCCAAAGACAACCTAATGTTTTAAAATCATGGATATGCATAAAATCATTATCTTGTAGCACTAAGAATCATGGCTCAAAATCTTAATATTTGAGAGCATTGATAGATCCTAGAATTTGAATGTTGAGTTACTACTTAATACAATGTCAAATTCCCAAAAGCAAACCAATATATTCAAAAAAAAAAGTGTAAAACATGCAAATAACAAAACATAATTTGGTAAAGCAACTTGGCCTTCTACTAATTTTTCTTATGGTGAAAACTCCATGTATATGTTAGATTACGAACATATTTTACCTCAACGACAACAGAATTCCGATGTACCGGAGACTTTAAGATGATGTCAAAACCATCCAGGTTTATTAAATTCAGTCAGGTACGTATTTGATGTGGATCGAAAGACATTCCATGATACCCATGGTTTTGGACCACAGAAAGGACACACAACTTTCTGAGGACCTGTTATAATATGCTAGAATATAAAAATATTTTCCCTTAATGGCACCAGAACTCTGAAGTGTTTGTCCAGTCATAGGGGTTTTAAAAATAAGCAAATGGGAATAGTTTCACAATTATTATCCTTTATAATTTTTTAGACGATCTGCATGAAGTTTACTTTTGCAAATTATAGAGTAATTACTGCAAAGAAGTTAAAATGAACTATGCTTCTAAAAGTTTAAACTAGATAGTGGAGATGAAGTTCACAAAGCAGTCTGATAAACTACACTACTATTTACATATGGTTTTCATTGACGAGTTAGGCTCTATTGTGCAGAACCTGTAGTTGTTTGACCCATAAAAGTCTCTGGATAATTAATTTCATGATGGGTACGTACGTGCTCTAATAGCTTAACCTTTCAGATAAACTGGTTATCTGACATATTATAGCATCAGATTATAGTCTCAAAATCACAATACCTATTTTGAAAAGTATCCATTTATCCACATGTTGTCTGCTTTTTAAGCATGTCGATATCTAAGTAGAAGGTTTTCTACGTGGTGTCAAGGCCTACATAAGGGGGAGTTTCGTTACTAAATTTGCTTGAAATACCTTACTAGCTTACAGCTCGCCAATTTAAACTCTTAGATAAATTGATTATATAACAATTAATCAAAAAGAACATGCTACATTTACAAGAAGAATTTAAAAACTTCCCTTGTGATACAATTTGTTCATATAACCTGTGGCATAATGCTATTCAACCTCTTAGCAAAAATTGTCATCTTACCTACTTGATAGACTCCAAAGGAACTATGATTAAATTTTGATTTCTCTGTAACATTTTTTAGACTTCCTATAACTTAGTTGTCATTCCATTTCTGTCTCTAACAGAGTTCTTATCCTGGCCAGAATCCGCTATTATGCTTAATCTCAGTTCTGTCCCCTGACAGATTAATCATACAATTTGTATTTATAGATTTTTTGACTACAAGCCATGTGCTACTCTACGAATGTGATTCAGCTAATATTAATGACACTGTCATCACATATTCATAAATCTAGCATGGGAAGACAGATTTCAGATATCTTGCATTTATATTCTAGCTTGAACCTTGAACCAAGATTTTATGCGTAGTTTCAGTAAAGTTGTATAATTTATATAATTATCCACCCCAATGTCACCAACTTCTATCCTTCATTCTCTTACTTTCAACCAACACCATAGAATCAACAAACAATATACATTTTATAACTTTCTTAGAGCTATAAAAACAAATTCAATCAAAGCAACCAATAATGAAAGATGAATAAGATGAAATGATAAAAAAAAAGCAAATAATTACATCATAAGTATAAGGATTATAACTTTACTTTGACAATCTCATTATTACGTGCTTTTATGTAGAGGCCAGCAGCACTATCAGGACTTGAAACCTTTACACCATTTCTCATGAACATGCCACATGCAAGACCTGTTAAGAAAATTTTAAATATTAGAGAACAAAGATATACGAAAGAAACATGGTACTGATTTCTGTACTGGCTACTGCTTTTGATTGCAGCCAGAGATAAAAGTA
>BQKN01066008.1:1612-31229 GCA_022839385.1 Asparagus kiusianus | reverse complement strand
TTTTCAATTAACCCCCAAAAGGTTTGAAAAAATCACTTAACCCCTAATAAGTTGTGTCAGAGAATCCCCAAAACTAACACTGTTAGTTCTGACATGTCACGCGCTGTCAAAAGACGAAACTACCCTAGTTTATACAAAAGCTCTTCTTTCTCCTTCTGTTTCCTCATGTTCGCTCCCAGGTCAGAGCTCCAAATCTCAAGATTTTCCTTCGAAACTCTACATTAATGCTATTTTATGTAACACTGTCTGTGCGAGGTTTTCTGGATTCCCGAAACTTATTGGGGGTTAATTGAAATTTTCAAACATTTTGGGAGTTAAGTGAAAAATGCGAAACATAATGGCAGTTTTGTTTAAATGTATTCAAAAAATGAAAGTGGGCACAGTTGTAGGATTGATACTATTCCTAAGAAGGCAGATCATTAAGTTATTCATAAAATTGCGTAGACTGAGAGATGTTTAATGAATGGAGGATTAACGCTCAACATATTTAAAGGAAAAAGCTGATATGCAAAGAGGTACTGATTATTGTGGAACCAAGCTTATGAACTGTAACAAAGGTTCGGGATAGAGTTGGGTGGAGTGGTTTCGGGAGGACCTTTCTACGGTTCAAGGAACAAGCAAAAAAAAGATGAACCACTTAAATTATTGTATGGAAAATAGGCATTGCTAGAGTAGGAAGACACAAACGAAAGACAGACAGTTTAATTTATACATCAGTATCCTATCTCATGAGTATCCAACTAAAACATTCAGATTACTAATTCCAATATATGGAATAAAATAAAAGCATCAACAGACATGTATGTATGAATTATCCAAATGAGAGCGCAGTGTATCTGTACTTAAAGACATGAATTGTCGAAATTGAAACATTCCGAAAAAACCCAATATAATGCAACTACATAAAATATGAAACTAGCACTAATGAAACAAGTATGTTGAGCTAAAAGGTAAATATCTACATTCCACAAACCCATAGAACTACTATGTGCTTTGAGCGATTAGATAGTGAAAACATCCACCTGCTGGTGAATGACCCAAATGCGTTATCGTACAAAGACCTCTAGTTTCCATCGCTTCTTCTTTTAATTGACAATTTCAAGTTCAATGTGTAAGAAAATGATCTGGACATTTTAAGAATGATAAATTATGGTACACAGTATTATCTAATATTTTAAACAACAATGAGACTTTCCTAGAGTCAACAAGCATCTGGACATTACTGTTGCAAGCTGTGAAAATATCAAAACAGTTCATGCCTTTTTAGGACTTCAATTTATTTGTTAAAATTTTGAAAGATGAGCAAACTCGAATAATTTGATTCATGAAAAACAAAGAGCAGTTAGTAATTATGAGGATCTGGAATATACTCAGTTGTGGTCAAAAACCAAAGATAAGCATCTAACGGAGGTGTAATTTGTGTGCAAAATATCTTATCTAACATATTTCAACCAACTGAGCAAACCAAGTATTCATAAACTAACAAGTCAAAACCTCCTCTTTTAGCAGGTAAAATTTCAGTGCAAAGGCATAAGTCCAACTGTTTTCTTTAATTCAGAAGAATACAAGTTTATCATATAATTTAAAGTGCAAAGTAAACAATTATATATTAGAGATATGACAGCTAGATATTTTTGCAATAACAGTGACCTACCTGTGAGAGAACCATGGTCAGTATGCCAGCCACACCATGATGATATGGAGCCTAAATCTTCCATGCATTGGCTGCAAAATATAAATTGATAAATCCACAAACTTGCAACATCAGGACTTCTATAAATCCTTCGTTCCTCTTTTTCTAGACCCTCAAATGAGGTATATCAGCCCTCGAATCTAGACAAGGCAACAAATGTATACTTCTAAGCACCCACCCCAACCCCCCCCCCCCACCCCAAAAAAACCCCTCCTCTTAACTACTGTTTATCAAAAAGATGTAGGCAGTACGTTACTTGAGATGTTGAATATCATAACCAACAAACATCATACTAACAATCATTCAAACTATGTGAAACGTATAACAGAGTGGCTTACACTGAAAGGATATTAAGACATTTGGAGCAGATATGCAAAGAAAATAATGCAGTAGATAAAAAGTAAAATAAATAAATAATATTATGATAATCACCTTCTTTGCTTTGGAAAGTAAAACAACAAACGACCTTTGTGACATCTAGAACGTTTTAGTATCTGCTCAAGGCCTCCATCCTCATCAAAAGGTACTGCTTTAGATACCAGACATAGAAAATAAATAAGTCAGATTAATTTATGAATATTGACATATGTCCAAACATTTAGAAAATACAACTGCATAGAGATTTCAAATTTCACTAAAAAGAAAATAAAAAGTTCATCATAGAATTAAGACCTTTTAAAACATATACTTGCAATTTTTGCAAAAACTTATTAATGGAAGTTTCTCCCAACGGTCACAGGATAAATTACAGAAATTTATCTCCAAATAAAACATGCAGAAAACTTTTAAATATAATGTCAACTAAAAGTTCATTAAAATATGAATATGTATGCAGATTTGCATAAAATTTCATAAAATAAGTAAAAGAAAATACAGTATAAGCTATATATATATATAAAAATTATATAAGCATAAGCTATCTATACCAAACACATTACATATTCTACAATTGAAAAAATGTGACTTCTTAGAAAATTAATTATCATCTTATATTGATTAGCCAGTAAAATTTCACTTATTTGTTTGACATGGCAGGACTATGACAGGAACAGTGAACTTTTAAACTAATCAAATCTCAAAGATGGAGAGTTACAACAATTTTCTGCCACCGCCAATGAGAAAATGTTATAAAAACAAGTTGGAGGATAGGAAAAATTTTTAAGACATCTATACCCTTTCATGACTTAGCCTCGGTGCATTCCTGCTTTTAGACTATTTCTTTAACCTAAAGAAAGAACTATAAATTGTGTTTTGAGGCTGCATGAACTAAAGCTATAAAAGAATCAAGTAAGATTTTCTACCCTCTACAATACTTAATGACAAGACCCTCTAGCGTACACAGATTCCCTAGCCATGAAGAAGCAACCAGCTCACAGAGGAAGTCATGTGCCAGCTCACTAATCGATTTTGTTAATTTTTCTGTGAAACCTTGTTCCTCGAGGTTCCCTCGCCAAAAAGAGGGAATCAGTTCACAATTGAAGTCATGTAGCCAGCTGACTAGTCGATTTTGAAGTCGTATACCATAATTCATTTTTTTAGAAGGTTCAGAATTGGCGGAGAGAGCTTTGCAGTTTTGTACTGCTATGCATTTTGTACTTGTCATCAAGCCAAGGAATTATTGATCTAAGATCCACTCATTTTTTGGCCAAAAAATATAGGGTTTTTACAGCTAGCTTTGGTGATAGGAACCAAAAGAGAGAAGATGGAAATTTTGGGGAAGATGGCAGTGAATGTAATCCCTAGCCACCGCTAGAAAATGAAACGGTGGTTGGGGATGACATTCACTGCCATTTTCTTCTAAACTTCCAACTTCTCTTTTTTGCCCATTTCAGGACATTTTGGTCTGAATGGGATTTACATTTTACTGACCCGGCTCAGTTTCCGGGAAACCAAAACCGGAGCAAACAAGGGAAATGGATCAAGTTGGAAACTAAAATCTTATGTGGCAACATAGTCAGGTCCCAGAAACCACATTTCTCATGTTTTTTTTTCTTTTTTTTTTTCGCTTGCTAAATGCTAACCAAACACACCCTTAGAACAGTGGAAAATAGAGATGTCATTGGTACATGTGCAACTTGTTGGAAACAATAGCATTCTACCAGAGAACCTTAGGTATGAACAGAACTACCCTGCTGTGTGGGAAAAAGTGTTATGATTCTTTAGCAAGACACATGTACACTCCAATGTCTTTTGAAGATCTTGTTCTTCTAATTCTATGGGGAAAAAATCTGGATCCATAATTTTACAACTACAAACAAATGTGCAATCATCTAATCCACAATTTAATAACAATTAAATATAACAGAACTAAAGATTTTCCCCCCATCCATTTGCATAGGAAAGAAGCAGTGCAAGAAATTTTCATAACTGTGAACAAGCATGCACAAATACAGAAATTTAAATCTTGAAATAGAAGATCAATCCTAAAATAGTACCATACTGATCACAATGATAAGCCAGCATCAGCCCAACATCTAACATCACCTTTCCAAGAGCCTTGAATGCTGCAAGGTTATCAGACAACATACATCATTCATGCTTGTTCATGCTAGTTTTCTAATCTGAAAAGTTATCAGACAACATATGTCATTTCATGCTTGTTCATGCTAGTTTTCTAATCTGAATAACAACTCACTAACTAGCCAGTATTAATCAATAGAATAATTTGGAAGACAATTTGAAAAAACAAACTAGTTTAATTCAATCGGTAACTAGGAAGATATCACACTACAATCAAATTTGTCAATTATAACCAATTTATATAATGATGCATATATACTGAAATAACCAAGACAAATAGGATCTACAAGACTACAATTCAAATGATCTTGTACAGAGAGAAAAACAAATAAAAAAAGAGACTCCATATAAGTGTACATAGATAGAGTAACTCCTCAGGCTTTTTGTATAATTTGAAGCCAAAATATAGTTAAAAGGTGTGAGCATAATGAGTTTGGTCCCCCTCCACCACCACCCCCCCCCCCCCCCAATTGATCTACCAAAAAAAACCCCACCCTGCTCCTTTAATTTGTCTGCTAAGAAAATTTTAACGGCAGGAGACCTACAGATGATCTGGACTTGAAAAGAATGTGAAATGGTGGCACTCGTTGTTTACCCTTGTGTGATAACTTAGAGTGAAGTGATATATTTGAGGATATCCAAGAAGAAACCTAAAGCATAAATAATATGGGTTAACTTGCTAGCAGCTTAATACTGAAACTGAACCTTACATGAGACCTGGGGACTGAACATGGTCTGGGTGGTTTGGCAAAAGAGAAAGCTAACATCTTATGTTTGCAACTGATTACTCTCCCCAATCAATTTCTCACTACTAGTTCTAACACATTTGCTTCACAGATTGTTATCTTGTTGCATATATTGGCATTTCGTTCATTGCGCATCCTAAAGTTATAATCAGCCATATTCACCCCTCATCATCTTTCCTCGGTTGCATACCATGGGTTACAAACAATACTTGGTAACAGTCGAACGAATGGTTTTGGGTGAAGTGTTTACACTTGCTTTATCAGTGCCTTCATAACTTTCTGAGTCACAAGAGCTCATAAGAGCAAACATTTCAAATTCTGCCTAAATATCATTTTCAAGCTTTAAAAAGAAAAGCAAGCCTCTCTTTACCAAAATCCCTTCATTGCATCTGCACATAACCTTATAACTGCTACATGCACTAAACCTTATACTATATCTGTGAAACTTCTACTAGTAACCATTTTTACATTACTCGTCCAGTTCCACCAGACACCCATCATTCATCTTTGGCCAACATCATGTAACGTGGGCAAGGACACGAAGTTTGCCAAATTATCTTAGGCACAAGCTACATTTTTCACCTTTTTATCACATATCCACATTCATATATAATTACATAAATAGCCCCCTTAGTTGTATATTTCAATACAATGTCAAAGGCCTGAGGCCTCTAACTGCAGCATTACCAAAATATCACCAAAAAATCAGATAAATGCTAGTGAGAGGTTTAGTCGTAAGTGAATAGCACCTTGTGCATTTTTCATCCAGATGTGTTATCAGATAAGATTTGTATCACAGAGGATCCACATTAAAATAAAATATCAGCCTGAAACTTCTACCAGCATCCATCCTGAATCCCCTACCCCGTCAAAATCAGAACTTAGGCACCCAAACCCTCAACAGTTTTTAGGTAGAAACAGGTTTGATTGTCAGATTCTCAGGACCAATTTCATCCCTTAGGAAGGAAGACACAGTTTCAAATGTAACTTCAACATATCCAGGAATTTGTTGCAAATATAGCACAACATTCAGGAAATAAAAATAAAAAAAAGATTCCAGAAATCTTCATTGCCTGAACTTATGAAAATCTTCCAAACAATGCATACGATGGGGCTACATAAATCAAATGAACTAATGAAGTATAATGTGCAGGAAGCCTGAATAATGAAGGTTAGCATAAGTCTAAAGGCTGCTATTAGAAATTCAGTTAGGGAATGAATTTCCTCACACCATAATGCAATGATAAAATTTACAGTGGGATCATCTGATAAATGCAAATGTGGTGTGCCTATAGTACAATCTGCAGTAAATTATAAGGAACTGCATTCAATATGGCTTTGTACAAGCATGAAACAAGCAGAAATTCATGGAGAAGTACATGTTGCCCTACTCTCCAAGTTTACAAGTATACAACTTAAAAATTGAGAGGAACACCAACCAACTTCAAGCTCCGGTAAAGCAGTGATAGGCCATTTATTCGGTCTACAATATGATGCATACCTATAAAACAAATTCCCAAGAATATATACTGTAACACAAAATTTTAAAAAAAAAATCCACACTTATTCATATTGAAATTACCATGTTCCAGTAACATGGACATCGAACAAAGCCAAGTAAACTGAAACTACATCATTCAAACAGCTAATCAAGCAAACATAAAAGTTTTTTAACATAAAATCTGAGATTAAAAATTAGAGCCAAGTCTGTTAGCAGTTTAGTTCAAAGGTGGTTAGGGCCATGACTTTCTTAAGTATGGGGTAAACACATACAGAGCGGATATCTCCTTAGCAAACCAAATCAAACATAAATGAAAGTAACCTTTCATGCTTTCAGCCCATAGCATAAAAATATTAAAGACTAACAGAAATAGTTACTTAGCGTATAAGCACAAACTAATTTAGTCCTCATGGCTTAAAAAGTAAAGAGAAAGTATAGGTCTATCTGGGAACAACACAACTGGGTCAATTTGTTGCTTAAACCAATTGCAAAACAAATTATTAGAAAAGGCTGGAAATATGGTCCTTAACATATTAATAAGTTGAATCGTTTAACTATTAAAAGGAGAGAAAAGATTGTGTATTTCATGTTGTGTGTGCTGTCCATAAGAGAGAGGGAGCGAGGGAGAGTGAGCTGGAATACAGTCAATGTAGTTTCATTAGGAGAATTTATAGATTTTGGTTCACTTGGGTTTGAGTAAGTAAAAAGTTTTGCCAACATAGTTTAGTTGGTATAAGATCCAACCTCACGTTTGCACAAAAGATGGCATATGCTAAATGGAATATTTCAGTCAAAAATTTTCCATCTAAATTAGTAAATTGTCATTTGCTTCCTCCAGAAGTTTGCAGATAACTGGAAAGGAAAAAAACAGATCTAAGGCCATATTCTAAAACCTTTTTTGTAGCAATAGTTTAAATTCAAACAAATACAAAAATTAACATGCTTTGCCGTTTCATGCATATTGGTTTAAGACTTCACATATGTAACAGTATTAAATCATTCATAAAAAATGGAAGCTCAATGTTTAAACCATGTGTGCATGCATAAGAGTACAAATAATTTGAAGATCTAGGCTGGGAAACAAAGAAAATAATTATTAGAAACTGAGAATTAATACCGTTGCATAAGGGAAACATCAGTGGTTGGTACGTCTAGAATAGGATTAGCATAAAAAGATCCTTTAAATGTATCTGCAAACAAATAATACCAGCAAATATTTAATACTTCAACAGATACAAAGTAATGTTCATCTGAAAACTTCAAAAGGTTTTCCTCACAATTGGTACTTTGGTAGAAATTCAATTTTCTTCTTCCATATACATTGTTTGGAAAATTGTTTCTATCTGCTCGAGTTATAAATGTATGTGTATATGTACATGCATATGTAATTCGTTGAAGATAGATCAACATATATAACATATAGATAATAAAACTGCCACATCTTACGCATATGAACTTCATGTAGGATTTAAGGAAAAACAAAATCATGGACTTTCAACAGTAAGAGGGATCTCGCAATCCTTCCTAATTGTGCATAAAGTCCGAAGTTGATCTTCTTTGAAGCACATCACATACCTAGTTTACCAGATTCCAGTTTCTCCTTCCCATGACTCCATCCAATGTTATATCTGTGCAATTGTGAAAAATTGATTCCTTGAGCACCAAAAGAGGCAAACGTATTCAAGAGTATATGTAAGAACATAATAATTCACATGAAAATAGAAGGAAAAATATTCAGATGAGGCAAACTACAGACAAACCATATAGAACCAGATATAACAATAATTTGAATACTTGGCATAACTTATGATTGGCAATTTAGATATTTCTATCATGTTGCTTGTGAGAAGTAATTGGTGTCAAGTAGATACTGTGATTCATACAATGGGAGAGAGCTTCAAATAGTCAAGGAAATAACATTAGATTTTGTTTAGTTCAAATCCAAATATGTTCACTGATTCAACTCCTCTTATATGAAAAGAGATGGAGAATAAACATGAGAAAACAAAAGAGCGCACTGTGCGTGTGTGCGTGTGTGTGTTTGTGTGTGTGTGTGTGTTGTGTGTGTAGAGAGCAAATAGGGGTTGGCTGTCCATCCACGGTCATGGATGATTGCTAACATGATGCATATCCAAGCATCATCTATAATCTAGATATGTCTATGACAAGGATTACGTTTACAGTAGTCTGCATGTGTGCTAAGTCAGTGAGATGCTGGCCAAGACTGTAGAGAAACACATCAATCCCATTTACTCATACGTGTGTGCAAACTAGGGGGTGTGCTAAGTGATGGTTAAGTTCAAGATGTGAATATCACATACACACACAATCAAGCACACATATTGTTAAACTACAACTTACTCACAAAACCAACTGTTAAATCCATCATACATTTATAAATAACCTTGCAACACACAACAACAACAACAACTAGGCCTTTATCCCAACTGTTTGGGGTCGGCAAATAACCTTGCAACACAATGCAAATTAATTGGCAAACTCAATATTTCACAGCCAAAGCACTCAAGATTAAACCAGCCTGTATATGTACCCTATCACAGAAACGCACGTGTGTGCTGGATGACCAATCCAATGAAAATCCTAAATGTAACAGTACAAACATGGCTCTTGCAGAAAAAATTGACGATTGAATGATGTCACCTATCTTTCCCTCAATCTAAGTTTCATTCTCCTACTCCAAAAAATGCACAGCTACTACTTTGCAAGGTTTTAAATGTCGGTTATCAGGGTTTATCGAACGATCAAAATCCTTATCGGATAGGGAAATCGGGGATATATCGGGGATAAGTAGTATTTATCGGAGTAATATACTAGCAAATAATAAACAAACATAAGCTTGAAAAAAATATAATGTTAGTCAAAATGGAATAATAAACAAGCAAATAATAAGATAACATCAAGAATGAAGAACCATCTACGTATCTACATAATTATTTAATCATGAGATTCATAAACTGACTTTCTAAGTTGATATTTAGTAGTTATGAACCATTATCAATATCCATAAACAAACATAAGCTAATCATCAATCAACCAAGTTCTAAAAGCAACAAATAGTTCATAATTTGTAAACATTCAAAGATCAAATCCAAAAGAAAGTAAAAGCTCTCAAATCTTACTTATCGTCCGATAAAGCCGATATTTAGAGCCTACTTATCGGCCGATAAGTGCCTTTATCGCCGATAACTCGCCGTTAAACCTCAAAAAACGATAACCGATTAAAAATCCTACTTATCCTAGCGGAAAGCTCCCAAATCCGATAACTCGGCGATAATATCGGATTATAGGCCGATATTTAAAACCATGCTACTTAGCATTATTATCTTGTCAAGCAACTTACGTCCTCAAGGCAAGCCTACCTAACGACTTCCTCAAGTGAAGGTCATGTCTTTAATGTTCTTAACAAGTTTGTTAATCCTATAGAAGCTTTAATAACACTGGTTTCTTATGTGTTGAGCAAATATTTTGTAGCTTAAAATTTTAAGTGCAATTACAAATTAGTTACATTAGAAATATATACATTTTATGTTGTAAGAATATGAAAGTTAAATGCTCCCAAGTCAAATGTTACACCATAAGTATAAACTAATATATATGCACTAAGATATTCATGATATAGTTGCTGACAATCTTTTGAAATAGACGATCCACAACTTTGGGGAAAGTGGTACGAGATTCATAATAAGTACCTGCTCTCTGGATCTTCTAGGCTGCTCTTTACTTCATAAGGCAGGCTTGCTACTCTGAAAGGAAAACAAAGCATTATAAATCATCTGCCCCACATGGCTCTACAACTATGGAAGCTTGTAAAGATCAAGAAACAAAGTTAATCATGCCTGGGTGAAAGTTGAAGGAGATTTTGACGTAAAAAGGAGAAATCAGGCACCTGTGGTAAACATAGCAATTAAAAGACAATAAGAAGATAAAAGAAAAAATATTAAATCAAACTCCAAGTTCAAAAGTATTGCAAGGTGACTAACACAAAAAATATATATAAATACATATATACATGTCTGTGCATTCGTGCATGTGTGCGCACACAAACGGTACATTTGGTATGAGATGAGATCATTTAGCAAAATAAGCTAGCAAGATACGAAATGGTGAGGTCTACCTATTTCGTTGTGACTATCAGAGTGGGCTACACTAGTCTGTCTCTTGATAGCTAATTTCCTAAGGGTTGCTTGGTTCAAATCCTAAAATTTTAGTATATGTAATCTCCTAGGGAATTTTAAATCCATAGGGTTTTATACATGCTTTGGGATTTCTAATATTTTGGTTGGTTCAATAAGAAAGCAAATCATAAAATTCGAACCGAAAATTATAGAATAACAATTTCTAGAATTTGTAACCTATTATTTGTTTCATTTGTAAACAAAGAGAGGTGAATATGGGTAGCTTGGTGCGCTTACCTCCTCACAAGAGAACAATACCATAGTATAGCAATTTGGGTAACCATACCCATTAATAGGATTTGGCAAATCCTCTCCAATTCATAGGAATTGGCAAATTCCAAAAAAGACTTGCTTTTTGCATTTTAGGGATTCGGCATTACAAAATTTTTATTGAAACAAACACCAAGTATAGAATCCAAAAAACCAAAAAATGACATTGTTTGCTCCTACAATTTGCAATCCACCCCAAATGCCAAAATTTTTGATGAACCAAACAACCACGAAATGAGTTATCATTTCATACTAATTTTATAAGGAGGATTTTTCAAAAAAGACCTTTTTTAAAAAAATAATTAGTAAAAATGACATTTTTGCTAAATAATTAGCAAAATCGACCTCTTTTTGGCCACCTCACCAAGGCTGACCAAATAAAGGTCGATTTTGTAAAATTTGATTTTTGAAATAAACGAGATTACTAGTCCTGTGTATTCAACAAGCGTTACTTACAAATCTAATTAAACTCAAAAAACACATGAGACTAATAGTCCTATGATTATAGCAGAGACTCCTAGCCTCACCTAACAAAATAAACAGAACTATCAGTTACATGCTTTTAGCAGACTCTTCTAACCTCGCCTAATAAATACAGAGGACTAGTAGTTCCATGTATTTGTCGGCCCCATATAACGCCCACTGCCCTAATTCTCCAACCCCCAAGTCAATCTCTCAGCCTCTCGATCTCTCTCTCTCTACACTCGATCTCTCTTATCGCTCTCTCTCACTCGCCTCTCGCTCAATCTCAATCTCGATCTCTCTCTCACTCGTCTTTCTCTCTCTCTCTCTCTCAATCTTCTGACTCATCTCTCTCACTCATCTCTCTCTCTCAATCTTTGTATCTCTCTCACTCGATCCCAACCCCGATCTCTCTCTGACCAAACGCTGTCCAACTCCGACGCTGGCCAATGCCGTCCAACTCCTATGAACTCCTTCTTAAGGTAAAATTTCTCTTTTTCTAGAACTTTTTTATTTCAATTGCAATATGAAATTTGTGGTGATTTTTGAATGCAGAGTTTGGAATTATGATTTAACTAGAAATTGATAAATTAACTTTGATATAGGATTTTTCTTTTAAAGCTCGAGTAGAAAATTGCTATAGGAAATTTATTATAGATTCTTATGGTTTCGAAACATATAGTGAAATAAATAATTTGCATATAATAGAATGTTAATCTTTCAGCTTCTATGGGGAAACAGAATACCCATTATTTGCCATTTTAATGGAAGACGTAGTGTTGGATTGAATAGTATGTCCATATACAAGGGAGGATCTAGAAAAATGTTCATGTTATCTAAATCATGCAATTTCAATGGAATGATGAAGCAAATACAGAGTTGCTAGAATTAATCATGGAGAGTATGCAATTAAGCTGCTCTGTAATTGCTCGATAAATGAGAATAAAATAATTTCTATTGAGATCACCAACGATCAAGAATTGATTGATATGAAACAACTCTCTCAAAAGCAAATCTCAATTGAGTTGTTCATTGAAAACAATTTTGATTTCCGTTCTTACCTAATTTTTGAAAGCTCTGAGAGTTTTCCCACATGCTTAAGGTAGAAGATAACTTGTGTGAATTTATGTCATCTCCAAGTGTCATGCACTTAGAAAATTACTCGAGTGTAGTGGCATGAACTCAACTATAACATTTAAGCAGTTCCCTTTGTGTGACGTCAAGTGATATGTTCGACAACGTGTCGGGTCATGTTACAGGTCATTTACCGATCGATTCCTTATACAAGAGGATCCAGATGATGATTCTGAAGATGTTGAAGACAATGAGTGACTTGATAGCATGCAGTGTGCTATTAGAGGCATCGATGAGGACACCCATTGGATAGATGAATTTGTGTAAACAACGACTATGTGGAGTCTAAAAAACTATTGCCAAAAGAGTTTCAAAATGAGGATTAGATAAATTCCTTGCAAGCTTAGTTTGGTGATCTTAGTTCAAATTTTTGAGCAACTTGAGGACTACACTATTAAAAAAAGAATCTATTCGAGAATAAAGTTGCATTGGTTTTCACTATACTATACATGAATGGTCCATTAAGAATCGGGTCAAATTCAAGCCAATGAAAACTAATACCACAAACTACCATGTAAAGCGCTACTTCAACAACGAGAAGGGTGAAGGAGAGTATGCAGGTGCTCAAGATGAAAGAAATGCGAAGTGTCATTGGAAGCTAAATGAAGCTGTTAGAAAAAAGTCAAATAGGCAATTTATGATCTTAGTTCTTGTGACTTCATATATGTTGCAATCTGACTATCAATGTCGATTATAAGGCAGCAACTTCTTATATATTAAAGCTAATTATGCTCAAAGTAAGGAGAAAACTTGATCTGACTCCAAGCCAGATAATTACAAGGGTATACGATATGAGGAAAATAGACATCCATATATAAGGTATATGATGCACAGACGAAGGCGTTGACTAAAATCTTAAAAGATTAAGAGAAATCAAATAAATTACTTCTGCAATATCTTGAAATAATTAAGAGCAAAAATCTGGGTATCGAATATGAGATATTGTCTAAAGGGATTGCATTGGGAGTGGAGAGGCTCACGTGAGTATTTTAGGTACTTGGTCCCACTATCAAGGGTTTCACATTCTGTCTTTCGCTTTTGAGCATCGATGACACACATTTATATAGCAAGTACAAAAGAGTGCTTTTAGTTGCGATCGGAGTAGATGCAAATAGTGGGTTATTTACATTGGCCTTTGCAGTTGTTGAGGTAGATGACACATCAAGTTAGAAGTGACTCTTTCAATGTATTACATATCAATTCCAATTGTGCTATTCCAGAACGACTACTATTATTTTCGACAGCGTGAAAGGAATTCCACAGGCCTTGCATGAAGGTTTTGGAGCACCACATCATCGCCGATATTGTTTGAGGCATATATGAGATAATTTTAAGAAAAAACACAGGGAAATCAATTTATAATATTTATTGTGGCAAGCCGGTTATGCAGCAGACACATTGGTGTATGAGCACTGTAGGGAGAGAATTAAGTCATTGTTAGTTAAAGAGCACAACTAGATTGAACAAAACTTGAAACCACAATACAAAGATCGATGGACGTTAAGTAAAAATGTTGGGTGCACTATGGTATGATGACAACTAATTGCTCCGAAAGTTTGAATGGCGTACTTAAGTATGTCCGGGCTATGCCAATTCAAACCTTGGTTACAAGGATATTTTACAGGTTCAACACATACTTTAACAAAAGACGTGGTGATGGTGCAAGTTAGACGACAAGTTACACCCTAAAAAAGCATATTGCATAAAACGATTGTGGCTGTAAAATCATGTAGAATTACTATATTCAATGACAATGAGTGGGAGGTCAAAGATTGTGAAGATACTTACACTACTTATCTCTACGACCAAGAGCGCATTTATACTTGTAATATACCACAATTCCAAAAATTATCATGTGAACATATTTTAGCGGCTAGTTCCAATCAAGATGATGATGCTAAAATGTCTTATGATCGGTATTGCTCAGCTTGGTATTCAATAAATCATTACCGTAAGACCAACAATGAGAGTTTTCATCCTCCCGATGATAGTTGCTATTAGCCGGCTTATGATGTACCACATCTACTACCACCACAATTTTAAATATCCACGACATGGCCCAATATGTTGTCCGATATATCCTTTTATAGAGCTTGTTACAACCGATATGGTCTTAATAAATCCTTTACTGCATTTTGGCTATTCTGGACGCATATCCCTGATATAGCCAATATATCTACCGATGTGTTGGCCGATATATCCTTTTAGATGGCTTGTTGCAAAATAATATATCGTGTTTGACAATTTTTCAAGCGAGATATCATGATTTTCTGATTATATCAAATGACATTTTGACCTAAACGTCAGACGAAATGTTGCAACGTTGATTTGTACTTTGTTTGTTTTACAAGTTTGCTTAGTGATCCTAAACATATATTATTTATATTTTGTATGCTTAGATTGCATTAAGTATGTTGAGATTGCATTTTAGGCATTTTACTATATATGCAAATATCTGTTATGGCATTCCAATGTTTACCAAATATCTTCGATATTTTCCCAATAATGCAATCTGATATCAATTTTGGCCATCCGATATTTTTTCGATATCCGATATTTAAAATCTTGATTACCACCTCACTATAAAAGACAAACAGGAAGACCTCATTCTGTGCGCATTAAAGATACTATGAATCAAGGGCGGGAAGGAGTCGCGTCGCGGATTAAGTGTAGTCAATGCAGTCAACTTGGTCATAATAGGTCTCGTTGTCTATTAAGAACAAATAGAAAGCAATTCATTAGTAATAAATTTATCATCTTTATTTCATGCTTTTTATTTTAATCTTATTGATTTAGCAAGTACTAACATGTAATTAATTGTTTGTGCAGGTACATACACTATGCTTCCCAAGCCGGATAGTGATAAGATCCTCTATGGTCAGTCACGTCACTGTTCTGAGACTACATCTTTTTCAAATATAACAATTTTTCGAATACATGAAAGCTATTTTCTCCATTATTTTTTATTTTGTACTCTAATACTATATTTCTTTATTGTGCAAAGAGGATCGGAGCTAGTCATGGTTGATCATAGCCTCAGGCAAACCTGCTAGCCTCTCGAGGATGAGCGAATTACCGCGGTAGTCTGAGCCTGTTTACTCACATGCTCGAGGTTTCGATGGATGAAATTAGATTTGCCACTACTTAGCATAGATAAGGCCGGAGACTAACACGTTTCATATATCTCGGATAGTCAAACATTACACTTCAAGACGTATCAATAATCCTTGGTCTCAGAATTGATGGTCCACATGTTATAAGGATAGATAGACATACATGGCGCTGAGTCTGTGAGGAGTTGTTAGGAATATCTCCATCCTCGTTACCTAGAGGAAATATTAGATTGAAGTCGCTAGAAGATTCTTTCTCACGCTCGTTGCTAGAAGATGCATCCCAAGTCATGATCGAGCAGCATACACATGCATATATTATGCACATGATTAGGACGCCTCTATTTCCCGATTCCAGTAAAGATAAAGTGCATTTGAGGTAATATAATTTGTAATTTGAATGTTTATATAATTGAATTGTTTACTTGAATAGATTGTAATGCATTTTTTTGATATGACTGGTGGCGACCACTTCTTGAGGACGTGGACACTTACGGGACATTATCATGTGGTAGTGCTATTTTAGCTTATCTGTATAGAGTCCAAGGTGCCTTTTAGGCAAAATAAAGAGCTCAAGGGATGTCTGACTTTATTGTAAGTTTGGGCGTGGAAGACTTGTTTTAAAACCAAGATTATGCGAGACACGAGCTTTAGATGGACAGATTCCATTAGGCTACAAGTAAACACTTTCGAATCTAACCAATGCATATAGGCATCAACAAATGCTGATAGATATCCAAACATAGAGAAGATCACCCAAAAGTCACATGAATGAACCTCATACTGCCTTAGAAAAAGTTAGACAAGTATAGACTGTCTCGCTAGAGAGACAGTGTTTGCTGTCTCGCGATGAGACAGTGTTTACTATCTCGCCAGCGAGACAGTTTTGAAATGGTCAGAAACTACCTAAATAACTGCCACACACGTGTCCATTAACTGCCAAGGAACGTGGAAAACATCGTGGGCGAAAATCACGTGAATAACTGCCAAAATAACAGAGTTTGAAACGTGGGAAGGCAGTTACAGTAAAAACTGCCAGACAATTGATTTTTTTCCAAGATAGTATTTACTGTCTCGGCCGCCGAGACAGCAAACACTGTCTCGGCCGCCGAGACAGTAAACACTGTCTCGCCAGCTTAATGTTATCGTTTGTTGTATTTTTTTAGTTATGTCCCAGAGGCTATAAATACCCCCCTAGGGTCATTACTGACGAGGATCGAGCATTTGGATTGAGCAATTCAGAGCAGAGAGAATAGTTCTTGGTGTGATTCCTTGAGATTCGAGCTTTAACTTGATCTTAAGAAGAGTGATCGTCTTACTTTGATAAGATCTTCACTTCAAATTCCTACTTCGATAAACGAAAGAAGAATCTCTAAACCCCTTCACGATCTGTGATTTGGTGGTCCACGAGCCAAAGCACTCCCGGCACAGGCAAAGTCCCACAAATCAAGAATCGATAAACGATTTTTGTGTTATTTTCTCAAGAGTTGTAATTTTTATTTTGTTACGTAAAAAAGTCTTATAAAAAGGCTATTTCTTTTGAATTCGTTGTAATCGATCAAAGATATAATGAATTCCACAACAAAACTAACTTTTGGCGAAAACAAACTGGCGACTACAGTGGGAGCCAGCGGCCTCGCTGTCGAGGCCGTAGTGTCGCAACCGATCAAGATCGTGATCAATGAAGAGATCGAATATGAGTTCGATCAGGCGAAATTCGAGGAGTACCTCTCATCCTCATCCTCAAAACCTTCCTCGTCTCGCAAATGCAGGAAGATTTCTTCCTCCAAGAAAATTTTCAAGTCTTTAATTCCGATGGAGACTGCATGTAAAGATTCCAGCCCGATCGTTGCTAAGGAATCTGCCCGCAACATCTCTGCTCCAGCCGACTCTGCACCAATTAAGGAGTCGTTGATTAATGGCTCACCGGTGCTGACGAAAAGAGCTCGTCAGAGACAGCGCCAACGCCATGCTCGTCAGTTGGCTAAGGCCTTACAACAAACCGATGGGGTCCGTTACTATGCGGACTTAGAGTCGAGAAAACATAAGGTGGTTCAGTTGCCTCAGCGGCAGACTAGTCATATTTCTACAAAACTTACGACGGAGGAATGGACTCTCGTCAAAAGAGCTCGTTCAACCCTCAAGGAGCGTATACAAAAACGTCAGGTAAAAGCTGCTCGAGTTCGTGCCCTTCGTCAACAAACACAAGGAATCGAGAAGGAAATGGTGTGTGAAAAGCCACCAAAGAACCGTAAAGTTTGGATTCCGAAAACGCCGCAAGCATCCGTTCCGGGCCCGTCTACTACATCATCAGTGAAACCCTGGGTGAATCCAGACTTATCGAAATTCAAGATCACAATGGCGGATCGCCTCGGTCCTTCGGCTGACGATCGAGGCAAAACCCCAATCAAAGAATACTCAGACCCAGCAAATAAACCTTTAGTGGTTTCTTATGCAGGGGGTCGTAAATATCCGCTTGTTAGAACTGGACAAGTTCGACACGAGAAAGTACCAATTCACTCTCGTTTAGGACATATGAAGACTCCATGCCCGTAAGGGGGTGGATTTAAGAATTCAACCTTGGATCGCCCAGAGGCGACAATTAGTCGTCCTACGCATGTTAACAGGGTTCAAAAGCAAAAGATAGGTTGCTCAAATCATAATAATGATGAGCTGTACTATCAAAATAATAACTCAAAGAAAAGAATTGTCCGAGAAGATGAGTCTCACTGCGCCTGTGAGAGGCTCATTAAGGCAGTGTTGACAGAATGCGGTTGCTCCAAGATTAATTCAACAAGAGTCTCCGTATTTCAAAGACTTTCCACTGAAACGCCAAAGCCCAAAATGAGGCGTTTCAACAAGAAGAAACCTGCAATCCGACAAGATGAATTTCCTAAGGTCACTATTAACATGACCGGCAGAGGAAAGCAACTATTAGTCAACCCTGACTCTGATTTCTCTCCGGAAGGGAAAGTTGAGCGGGGTCTCTCTCAAAGAATATCGCGGTTACAACAAAGAGCCAACCGACGTCGAGACTACAAAAGAATGCATGAAGGGTTATCTTCAGATGAGGAACTATCAGATACTTGTTCTGCTGTTGCTTCAGATGATACCACGTCCAACATTGGGCAAGTTAGAGAATCATTCGCAATCACGCCGGATCAACTGGCTCAGATACTGCAGGAAGTGTTAGCTAAACAACGCGAGGAAATTAGAGCTGAAATCAAAACCGAGATGGAGTTGACAATGCAGCAGATGCGAGATTTGCAAGCTCAGCAACATCAACCGGAATCGAGCCAAAAGGCAGAATCCAGCCAGCGTAATGTTATACCTGTACGTATAGCTGAGGTGGATAATGAAGAAGACGAGACCATCTTTGCTGATCATCCTCTGGATAAAGACAATTTCGGAAGCGGTCCAACCAAATCTACTCAACCTCCTCAAATCTACTTGAAGAAGAGTAATAAAGAAGACAAGAAGATGCAAGATCTTGAGAGCAAAGTCAATGCTCTGATGACAGTCCAAGAAGTAAAGAAAACTGGCATTCCATACCCGTACCCGAGAGAATGGGATCTGATTCCTTATCCCCAAAATTTAATTTGATTAACTTTACTCCTTTTGATGGCAGGGGTTCACTAACTCAGCACTTGATCTATTTCAAGTCACATCTTGGCGTAATATCTGGAAACAAACCCTTGATGGTCCGGTCATTCGTAGGGACCCTCCGTGGGCCTGTCTTCGATTGGTACCGACGCCTTAAACCTGGGAGTATCACTAGCTGAGATGATATGAAAGGATTGTTCCTCACCAATTTCTTCGACGACGACACAGAGGTCTCTACTGGCACCTTGTTGGACGAGAAGCAGAAGGATGGGGAGTCGATTGATGTTTTTGTCAAACGATTCCGGAACAAAGCGGTAAACTGCCGAGATCCACTCACAGAAGAATTCATCTTACAGACATGTCACAATAACTTGTCGATGGATTTATTAGAGGTCATGGGGGTTGTGCCCTCTAAAACTTGGAAAGAGTTAAAAATGAGAGGTGAACAAGCCGAGCGTTTTCTTAAGAGAAAGAAGTTAGAGAGAGGACTACCACAATATAATCCTCAAAAACAGAATTTTAACTCTCGAGGCAGAGGAAGAGGGTCTAGGGCTGCTGTTGATGTGCATCAAACATCACAACAACCACAACAACAACCACAACAATCATCCTTCCAATTAGCACCGAACCAGAATCAACAGAATCCGAGACAACCTAAAACTTCAGAGCCCAGATTACCGAAGGAGTATTCATTCAAAGATGATGAAGTTCCGATCATCTTCAAATATCTGCTGGATAATAACAAGATCAAGCTTTCACCGGTCACAAACTAAGAAGAAGCGAAGAAAACTAATGATCCGAAGTACTGCGCATACCACAGAAGAGTCCACCATCCTACTAAGGCGTGTTATGTCTTAAAAGACAAAATACAAACCTTAATCGATGTTGGTATCGTGACACTGAAACCAAAGGAGAAGAAAATAGGTGCAAATGCGGTGTCCATTAGCTTCGGATCAGTTCCTTTATCCTGGTTTCAAGCCGAACTAATATCAAAAATCAAAATGCAGACCATCAATGATGACCCACATGGACAGCGTCAAAAAGGGCTTGTATCTCACACAACCCCCAATGGCGAAATCCTTTGGGTTCATCCGGATTTACTTAAAGATGAACAATGGACGACATCCACGTCGAAGAGGAAGTTAAAAGGCAAGGGAAAAGAGAAGTCCTGTTACGAAGCCTCAGCGATTCCTGAAAAGAATGATGAAGAGATCTCAGCTTTACTTCTTTCTGAAGAAGAGCAGGAAGTCTTCGCTATTAGAAGTGGAAATGAATACAGTTTCAACAGCCCAAGCGCATCCGAACAATTAGCCGAACAGAGGATAGAGAAAGCTGTACCTACCAAGACTTTAACAGAGCTGGGGGTGGTTACAACACCACCCTTAGCAATCGAGAAACCTCAGAAAGTTACCAAACAAAAGGAGAAGGAACCCCAACATAAAGAGGTTCATGTTCCGAGGCAGTCTCGTTTCAATCGACCGATTGGACGAGACAAACCGAAAAGCTCGAATACTCCATACCGTTTCGATGTCATGACTCAGTTGGCTAATATTCCAGTAAGGATCACGTTATACGAGTTATACGCCTCTCAAAAGAGACCAGAGAAGCTTTACAAGAAGCCTTGGCTGATTCTGAAGTATTCCCCACTCAAATTAAGCCAACTCCTGAAGAGCCAGAGTCATCAGTTCAGCATTGTAATCTGACAGCCACCAAATTTCCTTGCATTGCTTTCACAAAAGAAGATATGCAAGTCAGGAATTCGAAGCATGATAGACCGTTATATTTTACCGGATATATTGGTTCGAGCGTTGTCAACCAGATTCAAGTTGATCCGGGTTCCGCTGTTAGTATCATGCCACTTCGGTTGATGTACCACCTCGGAATTCTCGCTAGCAAGTTAGCCTCCACGGGAACTGTCATCTACGGATTCAATACTAGTGGGTCAAGACCGTTAGGAAAAATCCGGGTGAAGTGTCAGCTCGGAGACTTAAAGTCTGAAGTCACCTGCTATGTGATTGATGCAGAGACTTCCTATAACTTACTATTGGGTCGCCCATGAATCCACAGTAATCTTATAGTTCCCTCCACCCTCCATCAGTGTCTGAAATATGTCGACACTAACAACGAGCTTAAGACGGTGGTCGCGGATAAGCAACCGTTTAAGGGGTTAGAAAATTATTTTACTGACTCCCTTTTTTACAGTGCTGAATCCGATGCTGAACGGACAGCGGAGAAGAAGCTGATACCGAAGCCGGGCTCGATTATAGTGAATGTCTTGTACTAAATGATATTAAACCTCTTGTAATCGATCTTAACAGTGGTGAATCGTCGGATGAAAGTTGTAACTGACAACTTACCGATAAAATAATAAAGAATGATTTAGAGTATTCGCATTGTCTCAATGATGTAATGTAGGAATTGTATGACGACCCTAGTTTACACATGCCACTTCGTTCGTCTTGCACGACAACGAAACATATCCAAAGTTCATTTGGAACAACTATGATCCTACCCGCAAAGACAGGGGGTGAAAAAAAATAGTTTTTGGAAAAAGGGAACCATCCCCTACTCCGGATCTTTTTTTGAACATTAATTCAGATGAAGAACCCGGGCAATATTTTTCTCGGTATAGTTCACAAGCAAATGGTTACATGAGGAGACAAGGTTATGACCTTTCGTTCGGCGAAGGTCTTCATTTTGGTCAAGGTGTCAGGGTTCCACCCCGCCCTACCTACGTACCAAAAGGAAAACCGGATAATTATTACAGTCATAAAAGAGGTCTAGGTTATGCTTCGTTATCTGATGACGAATATTGCCAACAGATCATTAGCCAACTAAGAAATAAGAGTGGGTATTCATCCGATGCTTCAACCTAGGATTCTGACATGAACATTGGAGAGAGATTCAAAGACCTAATGTCGAACATGGCGACAGTTAATCCGTCCACAACTGAAGGAGACGACCAGTTGCCTATTTAGGAAGATCCCTGGATGCATTACATGAATATCCAATACGACGATCGATTTGAGCAAAGAGAACCTCCAACTGAGGATAAAGTAACCCAAGTTAATATGGGTGACGAAACTAATCCGAAACCTATATTTATTAGCGGTGATCTTCCACCGGATGAGAAAGAAGAACTAATCGCCCTCGTTAGAGAGTATATTAACGTTTTCGCTTGGAACTACGAAGATATGCCGGGACTCGATCCAAATGTAGCAATACACAGCCTTAATATAAAATCGGATGCTAAACCTGTCAAGCAACAACAAAGGCGGTTTCGTCCGCAAATTATGGAGGTAATAGAAGCTGAAGTCAAAACATTGATCGATTCAGGTTTTGTCAGAGAAAAATAACACCCTGATTGGCTGGCCAATATCGTTGCAGTTCTTAAAAAGAATAAAAAAATCAGAATTTGTATTGACTTCAGAGATCTGAATACCGCCTGTTCTAAAGACGATTTTCCTCTACCCATTACAGACGTCATCATTAACAACACATGTGGGTTTGAGAGAATGTTATTTATGGATGGATTTTCGGGGTATAATCAGATCAAGATGCATCCGGATGATGAAAAGCATACAGCATTCAGAACACCCATTGGCGTCTTTTGTTATACCGTTATGCCTTTCGGGTTGAAGAACGTCGATGCTACGTACCAACGAGCAATGACGAAGATCTTTCAAGAGCACCTTCGGAAGACCGTCGAATGCTACGTTGATGACCTGGTCGTTAAGAGCCGTGATAAAAGCGACCACATTAACGATCTGAAGACGATGTTCGAGCTTATGAGTAAAGATAAACCCAACTAAGTCCTTCCTTGGAATGTCCAGCGGTAAATTTCTTGGGTTCGTCGTCACCACAAAAGGTATTCATGTCGATCCTGATAAAGTAAAGGCGATACATGAATTACAACTCCCGAGGAATCTTAAGGAGCTCAGAGGGTTACAAGGTCGATTGGCATATATTCGTCGGTTTATATCAAATCTGTCTGGGAAATGTCAACCGTTCTCTAAACTCGCAAAGAAAGGCGTGTCGTTCATTTGGGATGAAGCATGTCAGAAAGCATTCGAAGATATTAAAACATATCTGACGAATCCACCTATCCTCGTGGCACCGAAATCGGGCAAACCGTTTTTGATTTATGTCAAAGTGACGAGCCATTCGTTAAGTGCATTACTTGTACAAGATGACGATAACGGTCACGAACAAGCTGTGTATTATTTGAGTCGCACGTTGGTAGGAGCTGAATCTCGTTATCTGATGATCGAGAAAGAATGCCTCGCCTTAGTATTTGCAATCCAGAAAATACGACACTATTTAGTTGGACGGACAATTTATGTCATTTCCAACATAAACACAATCCGAGTGTTCATGACCCAACCGGCCTCCATGAATTGGCGTTTAGCCAGATGGGCTTTACTCTTATCGCAATATGACTTGTACTTCAAGCAACAAAAATCATTTAAAGGATCGAGCATTTGGATTGAGCAATTCAGAGCAGAGAGAGCAGAGAGAATAGTTCTTGATGTGATTCCTTGAGATTCGAGTTTTAACTTGATCTTAAGAAGAGTGATCGTCTTACTTTGATAAGATCTTCACTTCAAATTCCTACTTCGATAAACGAAGGAAGAATCTCTAAACCCCTTCACGATCTGTGATTTGGTGGTCCACGAGCCAAAGCACTCCCGGCACAGGCAAAGTCCCACAAAAAAGGAATCGATAAACGATTTTTGAGTTATTTTCTCAAGAGTTGTAATTTTTATTTTGTTGTGTAAAAGAAGTCTTATAAAAAAGCTATTTCTTTTGAATTCGTTGTAATCGATCAAAGATATAATGAATTCCAATGCAGACTTGATTTAGAATTATAGTTGCGATATTAGATGCTAAACTTTGATCATTCACGCAAATGGAACATCAAAAATGCTATGATAAGACCCCCAACAAGACAATTAAACTTTTATAGAAATGAGCTTGATCACATGAAGATTTATCAAGTATCGAATTTTACTTTAAGGAAATTCAGTCTACCACCAACTTTTAACAAGATACTAATATGTAAAATGTTTTCGAGTTCGAGTGACAGCCATACGGTGATGACCTAGCTTGTCTATCACCAATTTGCACAGAGGACCAAGTCATATGAAGAGCAAGAGTTCCTCTCATATGCTTTGAAATTGTGGAGATGCATGCACCAGATCGCATGCTTTAGACAATTTGGCTTGGGATAATACTATGAACGGTCAAAATGTATTTTTACTTAGGACGATGATCAGCTTGGATCCAAGAAATGAGCGCTCATGGGCTAAACACTTCGAATGGGCCCAAAGTCAAGCCCACAATAAGCTATAGTGAAGGTCGCCTAATGACTAAAGCGAATCTTGCCACACAACCCTGTAGGCTGTCTAAAAATCACAATAGATAGTTTATCCCCCATCAAATACCGATGATGGAAGTTACAATCTGACGACTTTCAGAAGGTTACAATTTAAAGACTTTCACGTAGATCGCTGAAGGTTACAATCTGACGACCTTCACGACAACCGATAAGAGCTCTAATCAACAGCCTTCACAATCAACATCAGGAGTTACAATCTGACAACTCTCATATTTTCGAGCAGCCAAGGTGAAGATCACTCAACAATGGTCTTTACAACGCTCTACAGAAGAGGTTACAAGCCAACCAACTTCTTCTAAAACGCGGAAGTCATCCCCGCGTTACAATTCTGGAAGTGCACCCGACCTCAGCGTTTCCAAGCTACAACAAGACAAATGCGAATGACCTTCGCGTTCTTGAGGTTTAACTAACACCCGACCTCAGCGTTTCCAAGCTGCAGCAAGGCAAACGCGAGCGACCCTCGCGTTCTGGATGTTCAGCCAACACCCAACCTCGCGTCTCATTTCTAAGACGCGAGTTTAGGATCCTGAACGCCAACGTGGGCGTTTGACTCGTTCAAGCAAGAGCTGAACGGTTGCAGGAACCGTTTTTCCTTCACGATCTGAGGGATTTTCGCCCCACTTGGGAGCGGATTAAGGGGGCGGTTACACCCCTCTCAACCCCATTATGGAGAGAATTAAGGGGGTGGTTACACCCCCTAATTCCCTATAAATAGGGGTAAACTCAACTGAGTTCGGGCCCTTCTTCTTTTTGGCTGGCTTTTGGAAACGAAGACTTGGCAGCAAAGGGGATCCTTGGAGCATTTCTGGAGCTTGGGAGATCTGCAACGAGGAGCTTCTTCATCCTTGGCTTACAACCGATCTTCGGTTCAAAACAACTCTTTTACAGAGTTCTTCAAAACTCGTTCAGAGTTATCAACTCGTCCAGAGTTCTAAAACTTACCACGCAAGTTCTCCACAACGTCAAATCGTGAGGAGAAGACATCGTTCTAGTGAATCAAAACGTCGGATCGTCAACGGAGAGCAAACTCGACGCGAGCATTCGAGGGAGGCACTCCATCGCCACCGTGAAGAACTCAGTTTTAAACAAAGGAGAAAACCCAATTTGTTTTCTTCTTTTTTGTAATCAAGTTGTAATCGGAATTAAAGGAATTCAATTCAATTTTTTTTTGTTCTCTTCCTTGCAATTTTCCCACATACAAAAGATGGCGACTCCGCTGGGGACAAGCTTCTGTGATGAAGAAGTGGTGGTGCAATCCGATGTTCATCTCACTGGAACGACCGTCAAAACTTTCGTGGTAGAGTTTGATCAAGCCAAGTTTGAGGAGGCTATCTCCTCCGGATCCCTTAGCCCCATGGCTATACATAAGATCCACAAAGTTTCTAAGGAGACTAAAGCTCGCTAGAACCAGATTGAACGTGGCCCTCAATGGCGCGTTTTGCAGCCAAAACGCGGACCTCAAGCCTTCGTTGAACGCGAACTTCAACTTCGCGTTTCCAAGTCAAAACACGACCCTCGCGTCAACAATGAAGAATGCGACCCTCATGTCGCCAAACCAAAATGCGACCTACGTGTTTCAAGTGCCAGACGCGACCCTCGCGTTTTAAATGCCAGACGCGACATTCGCGTCTCAGGTGCCAAACATGACCTTCGCGTCTCAGTTGCCAAATGCGACCTTCGCGTCTCAGATGCCAAACGCGACCCTCGCGTCCCAAGTTCCAAATCCAATATCGCGCCTGGTGTATACCGTGGAGCTTCGGGGCGCTGCCCCGAACCCCGCCGGGGGGTATACCATACCCCCCGGACCCCCTGGCCAGGGGCGCGCTGCCCCCTGGACCCCCGGCTCGCTGACCGGGCAGCGAGACCCCCGAATAGTCTGCGTAGCACGACTAGGTTGAGGGGCGGATATAAAAAGTTCATGGATTCAAGGCATCTCAACCAGGTCCATGTTCATCAAGAGTCAGTCTTGTCCAATCATGGACTGGGGGTTCCAATTCAAACCTCACAATCAGTGAGAAATTCTCGAGTCTTTACAACAGACTTGAGAGAGTTCATATCGAGAGAAAGACCGATGCAACCAGTCATTCCTACGGTCCTCTCGAAATGTCAATGCTGCCTATATGCGGCCAAACAATTGGTGTTCGACCAATTTATAAACGTTGCTTTGCTCGACCAACGACGACGTTCTCGCAGGAAGAAGTCTCCAGAGACCGAATATCCCGGGGTCACTATCAATGTGATCAGCAGAGGGAAAGCCTCGGGTCCTAGTTCCGATGACTCTGAGACAAGTCGTTCACCGACCGTCAGAGAAATCGCTAACGAGTTTGAAGGAATCTACCAACGCACTCGGACGCGAACAGGTGCCATTCCCCCGATCAACTATCGGAGGTTAACCAGAGGAACCAATTCCGATGATGAACACTCAGCCATTGCAGATTCCCAATCATCAAGCTCTTTTGTTGAACATGAGAGCTCTGCTTATATGACGGGAAACCATGAAGATCTCGCAAAGAGACTTGATGAGCAGGAGACCATGCTCAAATCTCAGCAGGAGGCCATCAATGAACTCTTGGTCCTGTTGACTCAACTCGTCGCAGACAAGGCCAAATCTCAGAAGACAGATTCGCCACTCAGGCAAGAATCTTCCCGAAGGGAAAGAACGTCTTCGTCCAACCTCACACAAGCAAAGGGAAGGAAAAAATGGTTGATGACACGGCTTCTGACCAAGAAGCCCACAACCTAGAATCTTCCTCTGATGAGGGAAGAGAGACTGAGAACGAGCAGAATCCTCAGTCGGCTAAAATTGAGGAATTGGAAGCCCGTCTAAATGTCATTGCTAACAGAAGCGAGCTCCAAGATGAGGGAGTTGTCAGACCTTATCCTGCCGAATGGGATGCGGCCCCTTATCCTCCAAAATTCGAGGTCCCGACGCTACAAACTTTTGACGGCACGGGATCACCAAACCAACATATCTATCATTTCAAGTCACAGACTGGGAATGTGATATCAAACGATGCTATTCTGGCTCGATTGTTCATTGGCACCCTCAAGGGAGTTGCCTTTGAATGGTTCAGGAAACTACCTGCGGGATGTATCCAAAAGTGGGCAGATCTAGAGAGACTCTTCCTATCAAGATTCTTTGAAGAGGATACAGAAGTCTCCATCCATACTCCTCTCGCCACTAAGCAGAAGAAGAGGGAGTCCGTCAAAGCCTTCGTCAAGAGGTTCCGAACCATGGCTCTCCGGTGTTCGTCGGGCATGACGCAGTCTACCTTAGTAGAGACCTGCCGACACAACCTGCAGACCAACATCCTAGCTCGAATAGGGGTTGCAGAATGCCGTTCCTGGAGATAACTGATCTTTCAAGGTGAACAGGCTCAAAAGATTATTGTCAGGATCAAAGCTGAAGAACAAAGTAGGCAGGATCAGCCCGAGCAATCGGACCAAGTCCAATCTTCTCCTGAGCAATCGAACCAAGCTCACTATTCCCAGTCAGAACCGGAAGATACTACGACCGCTGAAGTCAATCCTTTCTAGTAGGACGGCGGGTCCAACAACTATCATGTTAACAATTACCTCTGATAGTCAAATTCAATGGATAGTGACCCACTAGGCTATGTGTCATGTCTTCCTTTTTCCCCATTGCATCTGTTCAAGACTGGGGGTTGGTTTATTGGTAGTTTATTAGATTCTGAGTAATAAATTTTCTGAGTTGTTATGTTTAATAAAATACCTCTGTCAACCATAAAATCTACCAAACTATCACGACCATCAACTTGTCAATCCTCTTCAAGTAGGATGGCGGGTCTAACAAAACTATCACGTTAACATTTACCTCTAATAGTCCATCAACCTGTCAATCCGCTCCAATAGGATGGCAGGTACACTAAAACTATCACGTTAATGATCACCTCTGATAGTCTGTTTTCTCCAGATTCCCCTACCAATCCTCTTCGAGTAGGATGGCGGGTCTATCAAAACTATCACGTTAATGATTACCTCTGATAGTTCATTCCCTCCAAACTCTCCCACTAATCCTCTTCAAGTAGGATGGCGGGTCCACCAAAACTATCACGTTAACCGTTACCTCTGATAGTCCATTCCCTCCAAATTCTCTTGCCAATCCGCTTCAAAAGGATGGCAGGTCCACAAAACTATCACGTTAACACGTTACCTCTGATAGTCAAACTCATCAGATAATAGCCTACCTGATGATGTGCCTCTATTCCGACTTCATGGATAGTGCCTCACTAGGTGATGTGCCTTGTCTACCTCTTTTTATTCCCCTGCCAAGCCTTAATCAAGACTGGGGGTTGGTTACTTAAAATCCATTGGATTAGGAGTAACGAATCTTTCATATCGTCGAGTTAACATTACACTTCTGACGATCATCACCCCCACAGAGTATGAATGCAGCTTGTATCACTCCTAATTTGTCACGTTAACAATACACCTCTGACAATCAACTTATCAATCCTTGTCAATAGGATGATAGGTCCTCAAAATTGCTCAAATCGCAATCTTCCCCAGCAAGACACTAGGTCTTCAAAATCTTATTCAAATCACGAGCATCAAAATTCATCACTCCTGATGATAAACTCACCTAGCAAGTCTCCCCAGCGAGACGCTAATTCCCAAAACCTTGTGCAAGTCACAAGTACACATCTTCTTGTCATGTTAACACTAAACCTCTGACAAATCCACTTATCAATCCTCGTCAATAGGATGATAAGTCCACAAAGTTGCCCCGATCGTAACAAATTCCTGTCATGTTAACACCAAACCTCTGACAAAATCCACTTATCAATCCTCGTTAATAGGATGATAAGTCCACCGAGTTGCTCCGATCGCAACATTCTCTTGTCACGTTAACATCATACCTCTGACAATCCACTTATCAATCCTCTTCAATAGGATGATAAGTCACCAAGTTGCTCCGATCGCAACATTCTCTTGTCACGTTAACATCATACCTCTGACAATC
>BQKN01066007.1:38265-52592 GCA_022839385.1 Asparagus kiusianus | reverse complement strand
GCGGTCGACCGCAGCGGTCGACCGCTGGGCCCGCTGAAGGGCTGCGGTCACCGCAAAGCCGTTTCGGTCGACCGCGACGCTCTGGCGGTCGACCGCGATGCCACAGCGGTCGACCGCCGGCGCGTATCAGAGCACGGTCGACCGGTGCGGTCGACCGCCGCACAGTCTGCTGTTAAATCCCTGTTCTGTATGTTTTGTTCATGTTCGAGGATTTGGCCTATTATTTGACTCTAGTTTTTAGTCTTACTATATATCCATGCATGATAGATGATCTGAAGGTACCAATTGGGGATATACACACTGATTTGAGTGTGAATTGATTTAAGTAGATTTCACTATTGAGTGTGAATTGATTTAAGTAGATTCCACTATGTATCTCAGTGATATTTTCACCATTTCACAGTCCTCGTGTTGGACTATAATCCATAGAAGTCCTCGTGTTGGACTATAATCCATTTCAGTCCTCGTGTTGGACATTTGCCACTTATTCCATGAGTTTGGAAACTACAGTATATGGTTCCTGCATCGGACATAGTTCTTAACCCTGCACATGACTTTCTCACAGAAGCCCATGACATGACACTTATGTAGATTTTGACATGACATTCATGTAAGCTATAACATGATATTCATGTAGTCTATGACATGGCACTACACTTACGTTCTGAGATTTGTTGTATTTCTTTTATTATTATTCCTGTACTAGAACCTCAGGTTTGGTGGTTAGGGGTTTACAATTTGAGATACAAGGTATATACATGAGGGTTTCCTTGTTTGGATTATTTCGCTCGACGTACCTATTCTCGTGTTGTAAATTTCTAAATACTAAAACCCTCTTTAGAAAGATCAATGATTTTATATCTATTAAGTATTATCTGTATTTTCTTATACAACGAGCCCTGTTCCCTTGGGGTTGGTTGTGATGTTACTCGCTAGCGCTTTGACGCTCGTTGTCCCTCCCCATTTCAGGTAACGAGCTAGGAGCCCGGAGAGTCGCAGGTTGATGGCGACACACTTTAGTGTTCAGCTGTTTAGTTATGCTTATGTTGGAGCTCCACTATAGATTTTGTTAGACATTTGAGAGTATTGTTCTAGAAATTGTAAAGGTTGTGTGCCTTATTTCCTTCTCATTAGATAGTTGTATTTGAGACTTGTTGAGTATTCCCGTTTATCTACTCAGGCCTTGATTATGTACTTCTTCATGTTGGGTGATGAGACATTTATTTGATTATTTTCATTTCATCGGTCATTTGTGTATTATCATTTTCTTGCTTTTGTACCTACACCTGTTATTGACTCTACTAGACAGATGTTAATTGTGATGGTGAAACATGTTGTTGCACAGTGTGGTGCATGACAGGTTTGACATTCTTGGTTTCACCTTGGACTGCAGCCTTGTGTGAACCCAGGGGCGTCATAACAGATGCTCGATCAAATCATTCTTTAGTGATTTGTGTGTTTACGTGTTCCTGATCCGATGATGATTTTGGATGAACTCGGTTAGAGGCACCGTCCGCACATGAGAAGGTTCAACGACTGGTATCGAATCATTAAAGTCGAAGTTGTTGTCCAATTGGCAATCTCGTTCATCTTCAACGATCATGTTATGCATTATGATACAAGCTGTCATGATGTCTTTCAGCACACTAGGTTGCCAAAAACGTCCTGGTCCACGAACAATCGCAAATTGAGCTTGCAACACGCCAAAAGCTCGCTCAACATCTTTTCTTATGCTCTCTTATTGTTGAGCAAAGTACTTATGCTTGTTTCCTCGCGGTACTGGAATAGTCTTCACTAATGTAGACCACTCTGGGTAACTCCCATCAGTAAGATAGTATCTCATATTGTACTCGTGGGCATTAACAGTGTAGTTGCATGATGAAGCTCTTCCCTCTGCAAGTTGTGTGAAAACTGGTGAGCGATGTAGAATATTGAGGTTATTGTGAGACCCCGGTAGTCCAAAGAAGGCATGCCATATCCAAAGATCTTTGCTAGCTACGGCCTCCAAAATAATTATAGGTTCATGAAAATGCCCAGTATACATACATTGTCAGGCGGTTGGACAGTTCTTCCATGTCCAGTGCATGCAGTCGATGCTCCCAAGCATACCAGAAAAACTTTGTTGTGAACATTCCTCGAGCAGGCGTGCAACGTCTTCATTAGTCGGTGAATGAAGGTATTCCTCCCCAAAGATGTTGATAATCAATCGAACGAACCTCTTCACGCTCTCAAGCGACGTACTTTTACCGATCGGAACATAGTCATCAACGGCGTCAGCGGATGCTCCATATGCGAGCATCCGCATAGCTGCAGTAATCTTTTGAAGGCTAGATAGTCCCAACTATCCAGCACGATTCCTCTTTTGGACGAAGTACTTGTCATGTTCGACAACTACGTCGTGGATTCGAAGGAATAACGAACGTGGTATTCTGAATCTTCGACAAAAATAATAAAGAGGATAAGTTGGTGTGTCAGCAAAATAATCTTGGAACAACCGATTGTGACCTTCCAGTTGGTTTCGATGGAGCACAATACGTCTTTTGTGTTGAACTAAAGTTGAACCTTTCTCTTGTTCTTCTTCCTCGACGACAACAGCTCCCATAAGAAAGGACGTCTTCATCATTTCATCATCGCTAGGGCTAGATGAGCTAGACATTTTATTCTGGGAGACGATGGGTTGAGGTGAGAAGGCATCGAATTTTATAGGAATCAGTAGGTTGACGGTCAAAATTTGCGATACCTCGAACTTCGTGCCCAACCTTGAAGACCGTGGGCTATCTCGAAGACCGTGTGTGTTCCCTCAAAGACCGTGGATTACCTCGAAGACCGTGTGCACTCCCTCGAAGACCGTATCTAACGGTTAGAAATAAAATAAAAGAGGTTTAAATATAATTGAAAGTAATGGGTAAAAAAATTAAAATAGAAGTGAGGTTTTTTTGATATTGTTGGAGCTCCTAACTAGGAGATTGTTGGAGCTCCATAAAATAAGGAGGACCTCTCGAGACTTATTTTTATAATTTTTTATTTCAAAATGCTTGAGAACTCTTGAGAGCTTAGGGGCTGTTTGGTTGTTGTTGGTAAAGTTGTGTATTTATGACAACTTGAAAAGTTGTTGTCCACCTCATCAATTTTACTTTTATACTTTTCTTTATTTGTTTTTTATTTCATTGGAATTATAAATTGCTTGTTTGGTTTGCAAATGTAACTTTAATTGTTTGTTTAGAAAGTGAAAAAAGTGGTCCATACTCAAATGATCATATTGGTTAGAATTATTTATTATTTTTTTCTGACTTCAATGTCAGTTTTCTCCTAAAATCATGTCCTTTTTTTATAAATCACTTTACAAGCCACATCAGCATATGAAATCACTTTACACTATTTTTACAACTACAAACAAACAATTGAAAGTGATGAAAGCTAACATTGAGACTTATTTTTTTACACTTTCCATCCTTTTATATGGTAAAAACATACAACCAAACATCCGCTTAGTGACTAGGACTCCCAACGGGGAGCCTGCGGGAGTTGCTCTCAGCAAAGCTCTCAACATCTTGATCTCTCTTTGAGATTACTGATTACTGCTCATCTAACCAATTTCTTTGCAGGGTCTTTGATTATTTATTAACCAATTTCTTTGCAGGATCTTACACATCTGTCTCCTCTGAGAAGATGAGGTCGAGAATGAGATCTCGGGCCCCGCTTCAAGAAGTTGGATCCACAGTTTTCATCCCTTCTCTTCAATCCTCTTCTCTTCTAAATCCGCTGTTGAGACAGAGCAGTGTAAGTTTCATCTTTCTTTTTAGTGAATTCTCATTTTCTTTGTATTTGGGATTATGGGTTTTGTTAGTTTCGTGTTTTGGAGGGAACTCGTGGGTTTTTAGGATTAACAGTAGGACTTTGTTCAGTTTTATCTGGTATCTTTAGTAGCGAGAGAAATTTAAAGAAAGTAGGGATCTTGAGATCTATTCTTTCATTGTTATTCTCCAAGAACTTACTTTTCTATAATTGGGTTTATGAGTTTTGTTCTTTTTAATGTTTTTTGGGGGTTTTCCCCCTGAAATTTTAGGATTTTTATCAATAGGGTCTTGTAGGGTTATTCATTAGATTCAGATATTCTTGAAATTTCCCCTTCTACTATTCTTAGTAATTAAATTCTTGAACGCTTAAAATATTCCGTACTTCAGGAATCTAATCTGTTCATTTCTTGATAAAAATTACAGGCTGACAGATTCATACCAGATCGATCTGCTATGGACTTCGACTACGCCCACTATGCCCTAACAGAATCAAGAAAAGAAAAGGAAAACAACTCATCAGCAACTGCATCCCCATCCAAAGAAGCCTACAGAAAAGTCCTACAGAAAACTCCTAGCCGAGACCCTCCTCAACAACCGAACCCGAAATCCTAGCCTTCAAGACCAAACCCCCAACCCCTACTGAGAGCATCTCCAATGGTATACTCTATATTTAGAGGGTTTGAAGAGAATATTCTTCAAGATTCCTTAAATATATAGGGTTTGTAAAAGTTGTGCTCCAATGGTGCCCTCTATATTTATATGAATTAATCTATCATTAACAAACTAATAATGTAAATAAAATAATTAAAACTTATCATTTTTTCACAAAAATTATACCTTTAGAACCGTCTCGCTAAAACATTTTAAATGAGATTAATATTGAATATTTTTAGAGTCATTTTTAAATTAGTTTATTTTAATATAATAAAATAAAAATATTCATTAATAAAATATTTTTAAAATTAGTTTATTTTAAGACGATTCCTCCCTCGACATAGGAAAATCCAAGATCGGGAGGCTCACTTTGAACTTCGGAATGCACTCATTGAACATTTATGGCAAAGACATGGTAATGGAATAATGTAATTTTTTTAAGCTTGATGTATTTTAAATTCTCTGTACTTCAATATTTCATAATGATAAATTTAAAATTAATATTAAAAGTATTAAATATTAGTCTCATTTTGAAGGTTTAGGCAAGACAATTTTAATGATATAATTTTTATTTAAAATAGACGAGTAAATTTAAAATTATATTAAGCTAAATAATTAGTTTAATTATATTTAAGGATACAATTGGTATTTATGAAAAGTTATAATGAGATGGGAAGACAAAATTAGAATTAAAATATATGAATAGTATTATAGAGGGCACCCTCTATATGAGCCCAAACCCTTCAAATATAGAGGGTTACTGTAGCACCCTCTTAATATAGTGGGTGCTATAGTTGCATCATTGGAGCCAATGGTACTCCATTTATAGAGGAATGGAGTACCATTGGAGATGCTATGATGGCTTCTTATCGGGTACAACATCTGACCCGTTAACCTTCTTCTCTCACCTAACCAAACTAAAACAAAGAAGATACATTTCTCAGACTGCAGAGCTGACATTGGATGCTCCTCATCTTGTTGATGATTATTACCTTAATCTTCTTGATTGGGGAAGTAGCAATGTGCTCTCGATTGCACTTGGAAATACTGTGTATTTGTTGAATGCTTCGAATGGATCGTCATCTGAGCTTGTGACAATTGATGAGGATGTTGGTCCTGTGACTAGTGTTAGCTGGGCTCCTGATGGCCAGCATATTGCTGTGGGGCTTAATAATTCTCATATTCAGTTGTAGGATTCGACCAACGGTCGACTAGTTAGTACTCTTTTGTCTTTGTATTTTGATTTTGATTAGTCTCGGTAAATTCTTTGAGAATTGGTAGATTTAAGCTATTGTTGCTCTGCACTTAAAGTTTACAAAAACAGGTTATTTGAAAAGTTCATTTCGTGAGCCTATCTAGTTTTCCATTTAACGAGTAATCGCTTGCGTCATCTAGGATTTGGATACTTTGTACTGTAATTAGGTAAATAAGAGATCAGTTTTTCGATCATAACTGTTTATTACTTATATCTGATTATAACTTTTACTCGAAGTGGACATAGAATCAGTCATCTACATTTTAGATAATTATGATTTTGTCAATGTGTTATTAGGAGTGAAGAAGATGAAGCTCAGGTTCAGATTTCGAGCAGACAGGTTGGCGGTCGACCGGTGCGGTCGATCGCATTCGTGCACAGGAGGCTCTGAATGTTTGGATCAGTAGCAGTCGACCGCCGAACTCTCTGGACTTTTGGATCAGCCGCTGGATGAAGGGCGGTCGACCGGGCCGGTCGACCGCGATGGATCGCGGTCGACTGTGCCGGTCAACCGTCGCTGCGGTTATGGGCTGGGTCTGTTTTTAGACCCGTTTCATTTTGGATTTGTATAAATACCCTTTGGGTGTTTTTTAGGGTTAAGCAAGGATGAATTTGAGCAGATTGAGAGAGTTTTCTTTAGGCTTCTATTCTAGGAGCTTTTGGAGAGATTGAGAGTTGATTGTTGAGGGCTTATGAGAGATTTGTAACCCTAGTTTGTTCCTCTTGATTTCTAATAGTGAAAACTCCCCCTTCCTTGCCCCGTGGACGTAGACATCTCGCCGAACCATGTAAAAACTAGTGTTTGATTGTTTGTGCTATTGTTTGGTGTGTTGGTTTTATCTCTTTCGGCTATTTGGTTGGATCTCGGCACAGGGGTTTCTCCCCAACAATTGGTATCAGAGCTTCGGGCAACACTTAGGCTTTTTGGAGGTATAGATCAGTTAGGAAGTTCATCTAGAGCTTCGATTGGTGATAAAGATTGGATCTTTGTGGTAAAGTTTCTATCTTTTTCAAGTTGGATCTATTTCCTATTTGTTCCGCAATTGTTTATTAGGTGCTTTGAGATATATGGCTGAAAAAGATAAAAGTAGGGAGGGTTCTTCTAGTGTGAAGGCCGTCCAAAGTTTGAATATACATTCTATGAAAATAGATGTGGAAAAGTTTAACGGCACAAATAATTTTAGACTTTGGAGATGTGAAGTCATGGATGCGCTAAATGCGCAAAATTTGGAAGATACATTAGAGTTAGACGGGAAATCGGCCGACGTTGATGAAAAGGTTTGGAATAAAATGAATAGAACGGCGTGTGGCGTGATTAGGTCTTGCCTTACCCAAGACCTTAAATATGATGTGATGAATGAAACTTCGGCAAAGAAGATTTGGGAGGTCCTAGAGGGCAAATATTTGACGAAGAGCGTCGAAAATCGTTTGCATTTGAAGAGGAGGCTTTATCGCTTCCAATTAAAGAAGGGGACATCCATTAGTGATCACATGAACCACTACACTAAACTACTTGCAGATTTGGCGAATGTGGATGTTATAGTTGAAGATGAAGACAAGGCATTGTTGTTATGGAGTTCCTTACCTGACGAGGAATATGTCCTCACTCTTATTAATGGGAAGGCATCTCTTTCGTATAGTGAGGTCACCGCAGCCCTTGTGAACTATCAACTTCGAAAGAAGGACAAGGAGACTTCCATTGAGCCGGTTGCAGGGGCATTGGTTGCAAGAGCTAGAAGTCCAAACCGTGGTAGGAGATCGTAGTCTAGAGGGGGGCATCCTATAGTTGGTAGTAATCAGTGTGCCTTTTGTAGAGAGGATGGATATTGGAAAGCCAAATGCTCAAAATTGCAAGCTGTGAAGAATAAAGGGAAAGCTATTCAAGCTTCAGAGGTGAATGTTGCCAAAGCTAGTAGCGATGTTTCAGATTCAGATTCTTCGGGCTATTCGTCACCAGCTCTTCTGTCAGTTGATATTGCCGACTCCACCGAGTGGATGTTGGATTCTGGTGCTACTTACCACATATGCCCTAGAAGGGATTGGTTCTCCAGCTTTCAGGAGTTAGAAAGAGTGGATGTTGTTCTCATGGATAATGATCACAAATGTCCTATTGGTGGTATTGGTACCGTTCAGATTCGGATGAGTGACGGGATGATCCGAAAGTTGGCTGATATGAGATTCGTTCCTCAAATGAGGAAGAACATCATTTCACTTGGGGTATTGGAGGCAGCAGGCTATAGGGTGACTTTGGCGGATTCACACTTGAAGGTCACATCAGGGTCCATGATTGTTATGAAGGGCATCAGACGGAGTAACTTGTATTATCTGCTTGGGAGCACAGTAGTGGATAGGATGCTGACGACTTATATGGCTAGACTGTGGCATTGGTTGGTACTGGGGTATATTGTTGGTTATGTCATGCACAGATTGTTGAGGAGTGCTATGACCTGCAGATTGAAGTCCTGTGAGCACATTGGGATGAGCGAGAAGACCGAGGTGGAGTTCAGCACTTCTATCCATCGATCGAGGGGTCTTATTGGAGGTGTTCAGTCAGGCATTGGGGGGCTTTCTGAGGATGCATCATTGGGAGGTAATCGTTATTTTGTTTCCTATGTTGGGGATTGTACTAGGCATATTTGCGTTGCAACCAAGTCTCGTTGGTATAAAGCCCTAGTAGTCTGTAACAGTTGGAGGAGGTGTATGGGCAGAAAGGTTACCAGTCGTACTTGTTCTAGTAGGAGACCTTTCGTGCATTGGTGTCAAGCTCATGGCAGTTGGAGACACTTCAGAGGAGAGGAGACAGTGGGGCGACGTGATGAGATGGCGGATTTAGTGAGCCGTTCTTTTCTGGAGGAGGATCGATATTGGTTGTCGAGCAGTGGATCTGGTATTCAGGCTTTGATAGATTTGGGTCATCTTATGAGGTTGTCGACTGCTGTGTATAGAGTTGTTAGATCTAGTGGAGCTGCTTCAGTTTTCGGTTGGCGTCGGATATTTGGCTACCCAGCACTTGGTCACATCGTTGATATGAGATTGGATCCGATTGCGCATTTAGGATTCAGGAGTTCATTCGGCTATCAGTTGGGAGCTTCTGAGTTTGGTCTGAGCAGGTTTGTCACTTTGGACTCTCGGTAGGTGGAGAGTATTGATCAGGTCAGAGGGATATCACAGCGGGTGGAGGTTGATGCTACTCCACATTGGGTGGGGATTTTCCCACATACTCCAGGTCATTCTGCATTGGTTGGGATTCCAACTGAGGTGGCACAGCGTGGGAGTCATTTATTTATGGGTGCAGATGATGAGGTGGTTGATTTGGATGCAGCTGGTGGATATGTTTTGGATACGACCATTGTTTTACCTCAGGTGGAGGTGTTTGGATCGCTTCAGTTTGGGGTCGTTAAATATGCTATCAGCCGCAGGTTGGATTGAGGGCCTTTGGAAGCCATTGGGTGAACTACGTGAAGGCTTGATTCCTTGAGCAAGAGGATACGTAGGCAGTCTTTATGATGCAGCCGATTTGGTGAGCGACATCGACATTTAGGATGAGTGTTGGCACTCCCATTTGGGTCTCAGCAAGTGAGGCATTTGGTGTAGTCGGTGTAGGCTCAGTTGTTTGGTGAGTAGACACAGTTATTTTGGGGTTGAGTGTTCGCACTCCCGTTTGGGTCTTGACGTGTTGTGGATGGAGTCTGTTGTCATGAGTCCGTTGCCATGGCGTACTGGATGCAACAGTTGAGGCATTGGTTTGTTCGGTGTCGGCTCAGTTTTTGGAAGAATCTTCGCCGAGGTGGAGATTTGAAGAAGATGAAGCTCAGGTTCAGATTTCGAGCAGACAGGTTGGCGGTCGACCGGTACGGTCGACCGCATTCGTGCACAGGAGGCTCTGGGCGTTTGGATCAGTAGCGGTCGACCGCCGCAGTCGACCGTTTAACTCTCTGGACTTTTGGATCAGCCGCTGGATGGAGGGCAGTCGACCGGGCCGGTCGACCGCCGCTGTGGTTATGGGCTGGGTCTGTTTTCAGACCCGTTTCGTTTTGGATTTGTATAAATACCCTTTGGGTGTTTTTTAGGGTTAAGCAAGGATGAATTTGAGCAGATTGAGAGAGTTTTCTTTGGGCTTTTATTCTAGGAGCTTTTGGAGAGATTAAGAGTTGATTGTTGAGGGCTTATAAGAGATTTGTAACCCTAGTTTGTTCCTCTTGATTTCTAATAGTGAAAACTCCCCCCTTCCTTGCCCCGTGGGCGTAGGCATCTCGCCGAACCACGTAAAAACTGGTGTTTGATTGTTTGTGCTATTGTTTGGTGTGTTGGTTTATCTCTTTCGGCTATTTGGTTGGATCTCGGCACAGGGGTTTCTCCCCAACAAGGAGATGACTCAAAGTTGCAAACATATGGATTTAGGTTCTGCGGAATCCACTTAGGCCATAGCTAATCCTGATTATCCTGCAATTTCATAAATGAATCACATTCATTAATATTTTATTTGGTAGTAATGATTGGAAGAAAAATGTTACTGAAAAACAAAACTTGCAATTTATATGTGGATTTGGATTCCCTCCAACTTATTCAATTAAACTTATTTTGATTTATTGCTTTTGGAATAGACTACTGACATCGGAGTATTTTTTTTACTGCAATTTCTACAGCTAAGAACATTGAAACGAGTCGACAGATCTCAGGTCGGCTCTCTCGCCTGGAACAACAACATCCTAACAACCGGAGGAATGGATGGAAAAATCGTAAACGACGATGTCAGAATCCGATCACACGCCATCCAAACTTACCGAGGACACACCCAGGAAGTCTGCGGCCTTAAATGGTCAGGCTCAGGCCAGCAACTCGCTAGCGGAGGCAATGACAACCTCCTCCACATCTGGGACCTCTCAACGTCATCCTCAACTCCACCTCCAAACCCAAACCAATATGTTCATCACTTCGAAGATCACATGGAAGCTGTCAAAGCCCTAGCTTGGTGCCCATTTCAAAGCAACTTACTAGCTTCAGGTGGAGGTGGAAGTGATCGATGCATAAAATTTTTGAACACTCGCACTGGGGCTTGTTTGAATTCGATAAATACTGGGTCTCAGGTTTGCTCGCTGCTTTGGAATAAAAATGAGAGGGAGTTGTTGAGCTCTCATGGGTTTAAGAATCAGTTGATGTTTTGGAAGTATCCTTCGATGGTTAATATGGCAGAGTTGACTGGGCATACTTCTAGGCTTTGGAATGTTTTTGAAACTCCTGAAGTTGCTAAGGGGAACTCAGTGCCCTTCAGAAGTTATAATCATAATCATATTAGGTAAAAAAAGTTTTACTGGAAGGTGTATGGGGATGGATCGAAATTCGAGGAGTTTTTATGTGATTTAATCACTATAGGAAAGGTAAAATTTAGGTTCATCAATTTGGAGTTTCAGGTTCGATGAAGTTTAGTTTTGCTGAACATTTCATTTGTGTGTTTTGCAGGTCAGTGGCAGGAGGCCGCTACATTCACTGACTGGCTATTGTGTGAGATTTCCTCTCTTTTTTGCTAGGCATATAGTACATATGCCTTTAATATTAAGTTTCCTAAGAGATATTTTGATTATTTTCTTATTTAATTCAGTATCTAGACTCTCAGACAGAAATTAATGAGAAAATGAGGGCCATTGTTGGAGATTGGCTGATTGAAGTGCATCACAAATTTGAGCTGATGCTGGAGACTCTCTACCTTACTTTCTATATAATTGATCGATATTTGTCAATGGAAAAAGTTCTGAGGAGAGAATTGCAGCTTGTTGGTGTGAGTTCCATGCTCATTGCCTCCAAGTATGAGGAAATTTGGGCTCCACAGGTATGTTTGCTATTGGTTCTTTGATTATTTTCTCAAGTTACATCTTTCATTTTGCTAGATAAGTTCCAAAAAATTTACTAGTTACTGCTATCACTATTTTACAGCATAAACAAGTCCACGGATGTCAGTAAATTGTACCATGTATTTCTTCTAGTTAGCTGATTCTATTGTAATATGAATCTTAGATTATTGTAGTTATCTCAACTTTTCCCCATTAATTATACCTGATAATTTTCTGCATATGTAAATTTGTTGCACTTTATTGGCATAGGTAGGGGATTTCATATGCTTATCAGACCGAGCTTACAGCCAAGAACAGATCCTGGCCATGGAGAAATCAATTTTAAACAGGCTTGAATGGAGCCTCACTGTTCCTACTCCGTATTTGTTCCTTGTTCGCTTCGTAAATGCTGCGATGTGCGACAAAGAGGTAAAATTAAAATGTATCATATTTTTCATCTTCAATCTTCAATTTAGTTTGAACTGCTAAACTTACTCGTTTGCTTTTCAATTTATTGCTATAGATGGAGCATATGGTCTACTTCTTTGCTGAGTTGGGTCTGATACAGTACTCTATGATCATGTATTCTCCTTCAATGGTTGCGGCTTCAGCAGTCTATGCAGCTAGAAGCACATTAAAGAAGAGTCCTCTTTGGACCGAATCCCTCAAGCACTAGTCTGGCTTCTCTGAGCCCCAATTGCTATAATTTTTCTTAACAACTTGTACAAGTCCAAATTATGTCCTGTGAATTTTTCTTAATTCAATTTTGCTGCATTGTGCAGGGATTGCGCTCAAATTTTGCTTAAGTCTCACTCAGCTGCACCTGAGAGTAAATTGAGAGCGGTGTACGAGAAATACTTGAGCATTGAAGTCGGAAATGTGGCATTGAATCAACCAGCACTGAAGATGTTAGAGGAGTTGAAGGCTTCATCAGCTTCATTTTGAATGGTTAACTGTTTTTTTATGGAGGAAGGGAAAGTCATCTATTGATGATAACGGAGGTTATTGCGTTTGTTTGTTTTTGTGCTCATACTCTTGTCTAAGGGGTAAAAGAACCTTTGTAATTGAATCAAACAGTTGTAGTTTTTGATACCTATTAAGTATTTATTTTAGATAGACATAGAATATTGGTTGAATTGCTTGTTGAAAACTTGACGTCTTTTTTAAACACAGCTACTTTCAGATAATCTGCTGGTAAACTCTGAACAAATTCGAGTCACATTTTCATTTCATTTTTATCTAAGATACAACCTACTTTATTGGTGATTCTAGCATTGCTTTTCAATATAATTTTTTTTTTCAAGTTATTAGTGAGTTGCTTGTTGCATTGGTCTCTTTGAATACAGGAAACTGCAACTAATTTTGAGTCCTTTTCTTACTGTCTATCATTTTGAACAGAACTCATGTAACTTTTACTCCTGGAACAGAATTTATGCATAAATCTTGTGTACCCCCATTCAGTAGACTGTACACATAAAACTTTATAGAATAACTTGTTAAAATAAATGGAAAAGAAAAGGAAATTGGCGAAAACTGACACATAAAATTAAGAAAAAGAAATTAAGAAGTTATTAGGAGAAACAATTAATACATGATTTTCTGCATTAATACATCCTTTTTTGCATCATAATTAAACTATTGGAAATCTTTTATTGGTCAACCTATAGATAAATTTTAAAAACTATTGTAAAAAAATTAGAAAAGGAATTCGGCAGTAACCCACACAGAAAGTTAAGAGAGAAATGAACAAAGATATCAGGAGAAACAAAGTTAACAATATGCATTACTGCAACATAATTCTACTACTGGAAATATGCTACTATAAATTGAAGAAGGACACTGAAAATGTATTTGGGGATGCAACCAATGCACATAACTGCCCAAAATCTAAGAGGATCTGAGAGGACTATGTTTCTAGGAATGAAACCAATGCGATTATAAGCGTACATGATCGAAAAGTTATTTCATATCTCTTTCAAGGGCTTGTTTGGTGCATGGGTAATGGAATGAGGGTTAAATTTTAAAAAGGTAATTGTTTATCCTGAAAAAGTTATCAACGGAAACTTTCTTTCTATTCTTGTGTTTGGTATAACCTAACAAAATGGATAATATTTCAACCGTTAACTTTTAACCCCTTTTGGTATGAGTATTGACATCTCTTTTTCTTTTTCTGGTACAGGTTTGTGTTTTCTTTGTTGAAGGGTGTTGGGTTGCATCTATAGCAAAAGAAATTGAGTGGAAATAGTCTAGTGTGGAGACTATCATTCTTGCTTAGCTTGTCATAGCCCACCTAATTAGCACATTGCCCAATTCGTTCGTACAATCCTTCCTTAACATTTCTGTCATCTCCAAAAGCAGTTCCTATCTGTGTAATCCACTTCTCGTTACTTTCCATAATCATCCCCATCACATTCTTAATTTTTAATTGAAGCATATCAATTCCTCTATCCTTTGTGAGTCTCTTTTTGCTACTCATTTTTTTATTTATAAACCTCGAGTGTTAGAAGTACCTGCATCAGAAGCCTCATCCTTTTGTTTGCCCAGAAGCTTCATGAGAAGCATCAGAAGCCCCATCACATTCATTGTACCGTTGCTACTGATGTCCTGATCATCCTGATCTGCAGCCCATGCAAAATTAGCGCAGGCGACCCTATTCTTAGCATATATAGCATAAAATAGAGGAAAGGGCTTCCTGTATAGTCCTAGATGCTTCTTTATGGCTCTACAAAATATGATACACATTCAGTGTTGGGGAGAAACCCCTCTATGCCGAGAAAAGATAAACCAACAACC
>BQKN01066007.1:12500-28265 GCA_022839385.1 Asparagus kiusianus | reverse complement strand
GATTATTCATTCATTTTTGTTGATATTGTACCACAATTTTACATGTTTATCTATTGACTGTGATTGTTTGTAATATCTATGCAACAATCTAGCAAGTCTCATGACTATATAGACTCTCAGACAGAGATTAAAGAGAAAATGAGGGCCATTGTTGGAGATTGGCTGATTGAAGTGCATCACAAATTTGAGCTGATGCCGGAGACTCTACCTTATTTTCTATATAATTGATCGATATTTGTCAATGAAAAAAGTTCTGAGGAGAGAATTGCAGCTTGTTGGTGTGAGTTCCATGCTCATTGCCTCCAAGTAGGAGGAAATTTGGGCTCCACAGGTATGTTTGCTCTTGGTTCTTTGATTATTTTCTTGAGTTACATCTTTCTTTTTGCTAGATAAGTTCCAAAAAATTCACAAGTTACTGGTATCACTATTTTACAGCATAAACATGTCCATGACTGCCAGTAAATTGTAATGTGTATTTCTTCTGGTTACCTGATAATTTTTAGCATATGTCAATTTGTTGCACTTTATTGGCATAGGTAGAGGATTTCATATGCTTATCAGACCGAGCATACAGCCAAGAACAGATCCTGGCCATGGAGAAATCAGATATTAGTGTCCATTTCTGAGAGGAAAAATGGTTACGACATAACTTTTTACATAGCTTATTCCCTCAAGCTTAAAAATGTCTTATCATTCAATTAAATACGTCTTTATGAGATATTTTAACCTCCATGAATCTAATCTACTCGTAATTCTCTGCAAATTCTCCTCTCATTTATGTTAGTCGGGTCATCAGCAATAGTAGTATTTCCATCAATAATAACCAAGTACAGATCAAATAGGGAAAATAATGGAAATAATAATCAACAAGAGCAAAATTAAATACCTGTCGATGGACATGATTGGAGTCGGTATTGTTGATCTGACACCAACGGAGGTTTTTGTAATTGGAGTTGATGACGATACGATATCTGCTTTCCTTTGAAAATAAGAGGAGGTTAGCTCATAGTCCTAAAAACCCTATTAATCAAAGTTCGCAATGGCAGAAACAAGATAAGTATAAGATGGAGGCTTTACTCAAATTCATGAAAAGTCTATACTCAAATTCATGAAAAGTCTTAGGCTGTGTTTGGGAATGTTGATTTGGGCTTGGATTTGAAATTCTGGGTATTTCAAATCCAAATTTCATGTTTGGGCTCAACTTTGGACCATGATTTTAAATCAAGTCATTTTATACAGTGGATTTGAAAAGCCCAAAAAGATGGATTTCAAATTTGGGCACAATAGTTGGTATTTGCCAAATCCTCACCCACGAAATCCAACCCCTCAAAACCCGACTCCTCTTTTTCTCCTCTCTCACGCCGCTCGTGTCAAAGTTCCGACTGGATCTCGATCTCGATCTCCATCTCAAAGCTCGATCTCGATCTCGATCCATCTTAGGTACCTCTCCTCTCTCCCCTTCTCCTCTCTCGGTTTCGGTCTCCCCCTTTACTCCTCTCTCTCCCCCTTCCATCGAAACCCTAGATCTGATCTGACTTGGCTTTTCACTTTTGTAGCTTGTTTTCTCCTCTCTTTCGGTTGCTCTCCTCAAACTTCTGCAGTTTCTGATTGGGATTCAAGGTATGACTTCAATTTTTGCTGTTTTTTTATTTTTAAATTTTTTTGGTTGGTTTTTGGGGATCTGAGGATGTGGGATTCCTTTGTTTGGGGTATCTGAGTGTGTTCTCATACTGTTTGTAGAGTTCTGTTGGTCAAACCTGTGTACCGATGGAGTATCTGTTGCTTTTGTTGTCGCTTAGAACTTTTGTGGCGGTTGATAATTTGTTAGAATCTGTGTTGCAAATTAGCATGTGATAGTGATTGTGATGGGTTTCTTTGAAAATTTGACATCCGGGTTATATTGTAGATAATCTGAATCAGTTATATGTATGACTTATTCAGTGTTAAATTGTGTGCTAGCTGATAAATTGGTAGATTGTGTGCAACAGTTTATGGATTGTTGAGAAAATCAGTACTCAAATGACAAAATAATATCCATAATATTCGTATGATGTTAACTTGATATGATGTTAAGCTTGGTGGTGAGGCACATTTTATTACATGAACAATATCCTCCAGTATAGACTTAGAATTATGTTGTTCTATGATGTTAACAATATCCTCCAGTGTACTAAGAATAACATGGTGTGCAAAGGCTCAGATTTGCTCTTTCATCATCTATATGTACTTTGATGAGGGTGCACTAGAAAATGGGTAGAAACTGACACTAACCGACATTAATCCTCCATCTTCTAAAAACTATTATATCAATCCTTCTCCATATTTAACTTGGTAGCCTTTTCCACTTGAGCATTTTATCATATTTCTTTCATTTATATTTCATAGCAGATCATATTTTTATTCTGCTATGCCCCAATCACATATACCAAAGGAAGTTGTTTCAAGCATAAGAAAATCACTGCATTTTGAGGTTAGTTTCTTGAGTTAATTCACCACTATTTGAAGCCAAAAGATTAAACTAGTGTGATGATATCATCTCTCTATAAAAGCAATGACCGTGGAATTTGTTATTGTTAAACTGTCTTCCGAGAGACCAATTTTTTTGAAGTTTGGCCTGTACTTAAATTTGATGTGTGAAATGAAAGCTTTATTGGTGGAATGTTTTTGTCCAGTAAAGAGTGTTGGACAAGCTTTCTTTCCCATACAAGAAGATATTGATGAAGTTCTTTCAAAAAACTTCAAATTTCATACTAATATCATAGTTGCAATTAAGCCGTCGACGACTCCTTAGATTTATGATGTTTTGAGCAGTTGAGTGAGGTGAGCGTCTTTGTTGTCTTTTGGGTGAGTGACACCTATCTCCTTTGGGTTGAGAAAGATGCAGTCCCGAAACCATCCATCTGCTGTAGATGTAATTCATCTGTACTGTCTTAAGGAAACCAACCTTCTTTTTTGTTCCCTTCATTTTTTTTTAATCTCAAGTGTTACCCGATCTTATACAGTATGGCATTTATAGAAGTTGCTGGCTCATTGCTTGTTTGGTAAACGACGCTATATATGATTCTCTAGATCCAAAAGAATGTGATAAACATGTCTAGAAATTTAGCTTTAAGGACAATTAGATATATATATTAATTTTAAATATTGAAGAAGCAAAATTAATTTCATAAATGATGGAAAAACCATTATCAGATATGATTAATAAAGATGTGTTTTGGAAGACGTTGAACCTGTATGTTCTTAACTTCAACACTACAGCCCATTTGAAGGGTTGGGTTAGTAACGTATTCTTGTCAATTAGTGTATTGATGTTTTGATAGTGTTGAATCTGGTTATATTTGATCAGAGTATTCCCTGTAATTGGCAAACCTCGACTTTTCCTACATGTTATATCTGCTGGAAATATCCTGTTTTATTTCATTTAATGCCTAAAAGTAATTCTGTTTTTTTTCTCTTCCAGAATCTCATCCACGCCACAGACCTTCACACGAGAGGTATTTCCTCCACACACCATATAAAATGAATATTTTACTGCAACACCTTATTCCTTTATATCACTGGCATTTCTTTTCATAGGGAACCTCAAGAGTTCCAGAAAGCGACTCTTTCTCCTCTCAATCAGATGACACCAACATTCTATTCTCTGTATCATACAACCAAAGAGCATTTCAATTTTCATATTGCTAGTATGCATGTCCACATACACATGATCACACACGTTTATTTTTTCAATGAATATACCTATGCAATAATGTACTGTTTTTCTTAACACAGCGAGTATGCAATAATGTACTATTTTCTTTATGCATACACATGTTTAAATAAAAAAAGTTGTTGTGACGTTGTCATGTTTCAGCGTCTTACTTGGGGGAATAGTCATGTCCACATATTTGCGTCATGTCATGTTCTCAACTTTGTATCCTTGGTTCTCAGTAGGAGTTTAGGTGTGGTGTCAATTAGTTTCAGAAGGTAAATTGAATTTTAAGTTAGTCTTGTTCATTATTTATTAAGTTATCTCATCCAAGTAACATTTTCCTCCTCCTGATTTATGCCATATGATATCAGAGCCTCTCTGAATTAGTGATTTCATGCATGGCTTGTCCTTTCTCCACCTCATCTTCCCTCGTAATATCAAGTTATTCAGGCCAATAATATTTGTACAATGTTTTATCTTTTGTTGTTAAGATTTCTCTGTCTTGAGTTGTTTTTTCTTAGGACTTCATTAAATTTGCATCATGCTAAATATATATTCAGGATATATGTGTAATCTGCTTGCATGTTCAACTTTTAATGTGATAGGTTAAAAATGATAAATGATGGAAGGGATTCAATGATCCAACATAAACGTACAAGGGAAGAATTTGAGAGGAGAGAGGATGAGGATATTGTTATGGTGCGGTCAGTTTTATACTTGCTACCATTGGTGTTTGGTACTATACAAAGCACATGTTGAAGGAGAGTTCAAGAACAAACGAAGAAGAGGATGAAAGGACATACCTTAGAAAGTCTTGGATTCGAACTCTTATTTGCAATGCAAATAATTGTGTTGAACAACTAAGGATGAATCCTCAAGTGTTTAAGAGCATTGTTTTAAATATCCCCGACATGGCCCGATATATCCCCCGATATATCCTTTTACGGGGCTTGCCGCAACCGATATGGTCTTTAAATATCATTTACCGCTTTTTGGCTATTTTGAGGGATAAATCCCCGATATGACCGATATATTAGCCGATATGTGGACCAATATATCTTTTTATATAGCTTGTTGCAAAATAATATACCGTGTTTGGAATTTTTGGGCGAATTATTAAGATTTTCCCATTATATCAAATGACATTTTGCCCTAAAAAAAGCAGATCGAATGTTGCAAGGTTGCTTTGCACTTTTGTTTGTTTTAGAACGTTGATTAGTGATCCTAAACATATATTATTCATATTTTGTATGCTTAAATTTCATTACATATGTCGAGATTATATTTTAATGCATTATACTATGTATGCAAACATTCATTATGGCATTCCGATATTTACCACATATCCCCGATATTTCCCCGATATCCGCAATCCGATATGAATTTTGGCCATCCGATATTTCCCCGATATCCGATATTTAAAACCTTGTTTAAGAGGTTATGTGATGTTCTATGTACTAGAGGGGGATTAGTAGCATCAAGAAATGTCACGATTGAAGAAATTGTCGCTATGTTTTTGCATATTTTAGCTCATAATGTAAAAAATAGGACAAGCAAAACAGATTTTTATCGTTCAAATGAAACAATTAGTCGGCAGTTCCACAAAGTACTTCAAGCAGTCATGAAGATAGGAAGTCTCTATATTAGACAAGAATATACAAATCGTAATGAGAGAGACATGGAGAAGTGGAAATGGTTTGAGGTAACTATGGCTTCTTTTATTAAGGTTTTTAATACTTTTGTTTCATAGAACTAATTGTAAGGTTGTGCAATTTTAGGATGCTATCGGGGCACTTGATAGGACTCATATCCAATTAACTATTCCCTTGGAAGATCAAAGTAGATATCGAAATAGAAAAGGAGAGACCAGTACAAATGTACTAGATGTTTGTGATGCCAATTTGAGATTTTCATATGTGCTACCTGGTTGGGAGGGTTCAGCATCAGATTCTCGTGTTTTGCGTGATGCTTTGCGTCGACCCAATGGCTTGAAACTTCCCTCAAGTAGGAATATAATTTTTTAATTATTATATATGTATTGCTTCCTAGTTTTTACATTGTTATGACTGAAGATTTTGATTTTGTAGATAAATACTTTCTTGTGGATGCTGGGTATACAAATGGGCCAGGGTTTTTGGCACCTTATAGAGGGACTCGCTATCATATAAAGTCTTGGAGAGAAAATGGTCCAATAAACTACAAGGAGTTATTTAACCAACGTCATTCCTCTGCTAGAAACACAATTGAGAGGGCATTCGGATTGCTAAAAAAGCGATGGGCTATATTACAGACAGCTAGCTTTTATAGTGTTAAGACTCAAATTAGGATCATTAATGCATGTTGTATTCTTCACAATTTTTTACGTGAAGAGATGAATGAAGACGACTTGTTGAATGATGTGGATCGAGAATTAGAAGATGATCCTGTTTTAGAAATTGAGAATGTAGATGAGGAGTGTATCACCACTGTGAGAGTTACAAATGAATGGAGTAACTTTAGAGATGATTTAGCTATGCAAATGTGGGATGAATACCGACTTTGAGAGGGGGCTAGCATCCATAAGATTTGATGCTAAAGTTGGTCAGTAGTTATGAATAATTTTATGTCTTTGATAAGTTTTATGATCCTTGAATATTGGAGTAACATTGTTTTGTTACTAATTCTGTGTCATTCACTTTGGTTCATTATTAATCAACCTTTGTGCTTTATTACTAATTCTGTGTCATTCACTTTGGTATGTATTAGGATGACAAAGAAAGGGAAATAAATTGCATCTCAGTCGAGATCATATGTTGTGTGGAATCGTGATATGGACTCAGCTTTAGCCAATGTGTTGTACGATCAAATGAACCAAGGATTAAAAGTCGATGGTACTTGGAAGCCTCAAGTGTATCAAGTTGCGGTTGATGCACTAAATCATTTAATAGCAACTTGAACAAAGATAACGTGAAGAATCGACTCAAAATTTGGAAAACACATTATAATGTTATCTATGACATTAAAAATAAAAGTGGTTTGACGTGGTGGGATGATGAGAAGAAAATGGTGATTATACCCGCTAGTGAGCAAAAAGTATGGAGCGACTATGTTTCGGTAATATCGCACTTTATACTTATTAATTTGAATTATTAGTTTGTTGCATGTATCTAAAAATATTTGTGAATGTTCTTTTATTGTAGGCTAATCCAGATGCAAAAGGCTACCAGAATCGTTTGATTGAAAATTAGGATGACATTATGGTGTTATGTGCAAAAGATAGAGCCAATGGTGAAGGTGCAGAAACCTTTGAAGAGGCTGCTAATGCAATGCAACATGAGGAATCTGAGGCACAATCCGAAACAAATGAAGGTGGAAGCTCTTCAAGGAAACATCGTCTTAGAGTATCAACTAGTGGTGAGATAAGCTCAAAGAAACAAAAGAAGGGGGATAAAATGGTTGATTCACTTGCAGTGATGACAGCTTCTGTGAGTGAGTATTTTAATGAGAGAAAGAAGGAAGTAGTAAGAAAACCACCAACCGGAGAGGAGATTCATCAAGTGGTCTCAAAAATACCCAACTTAAGTCGCATTCAAGTGTTCAATGCATTTGAGAAGATAATGGATAGCAACCCGGAAAAGTTTTATTTGTTGAAGTCACTTCTTGATGATGAAAAAAAAGATTTTATTCTCTTTATTCTTAAGGAGTAGTTTCTAGTTTTCAGGTCGGACTACTTTTCTTCATCTCAATGTTATTCTTCACAATATTTTTAACCGAATATTTCTAATTTTTTGATGATTTCTTATGAATGTATTAGGGTTTGGTGATTTTGATGGATTCTTAGCTAATTCAAGTAAGGAGTGTTTGTCTCATCTCAAAAGTACAAAATTTTTATTTTATTGAGAATTCTGTTCTTTTTATTCAGTGTATAATTGATTATGATGTATTTCTAAAATGTATCTTTCATTTTATTGAGAATAGAACTGTTGAAAACTTGCTATTGCAAGTCAAACAGATTGGATTAGGTTGAAAAGTCAAACAGAATAGAACTGAACTGACAGCAGACCGTGTACTGTAATGATTGTTTATTGTGCAAAATAAACCCTTGAGATTCTTTGATTGCATATACTCTTCCAAGTGGTTGAAATCATTGATATAGTATAACCGAGTCCAAGTAGTTGATATGCAAAGAAAGACGCTCAAATCTGGTTACTGAAAAGGGGAATATTTTTTGGTTTGCTAATGTCAATGTTATCGGTTTTTTTGATTAAAAGTGGTTTTTTTCGCAGGTCAAGCGTGATATTGTGTTGAGAGTGCTTGTGCTTTGGTGTCACCTTTTTCGGTTGTCATTGTCATTTGATATAGCTTGCTGCTTTGTCGAATGATTGTAGCTAATATGTAAGGGTTAATTGCATATACTCTCTGTGGTATTGTTTTTAAATTGCAACCCTTGTAGTGTACACTTTTGCAGATGTGCCCTTGCGTTAAAATTGTGACTGTTAAAATTGTGACTGTTTTAAAATTGTGGTGTTTGCTTTTATGGTGAATGATTGTGGCTTATAGTATACTTTAATATATTGGCATCTGATGGTTTGTGGTTTGGTATATTTGCTCTTTTATTGGATGTCTTTGTGAAAGATACTAGTAAAGAGTATATCAAAGTGACGTCCAAGTACGTTAACGAAAAAATTGAAAGATACTTATTATATGAAGTGTTTTATCTGTTTGCTGGGGCCTCGCAAAGTATCAGAGATGAGTTTAGCTATTAACTTACCTAAATTTGTGTTTTTTTGGTTACTATTTTACACATTGCATTTGATGTAAACAAGAAGGGTTAAGAGAATAAAATTTCATCAATTTTAAATTCAAATTCGTGTATAATAAAGTACCCAAACACTAGATTTTGAAATCAAAGATTTCAAATCCTTTCATTTAATAAAGATATCCAAACAAAAGATTTCTTAAATAATGGATTTTAAATCCTAAATTTAAAATCCCTTGATTTTAAATCAAAGTTTTCAAATCCAAATCAAAGTTCCCGAACTCAGCCTTAAGGTATTTTGATGAAATTAAAGATAAACAGCCTGAACATAGCACTTACAGCGCCAAGTATTTTTTTTGTTCGCTATGCTGCTTATGTTTGTAGGATGTAGACTTTAAGAACTGACCTATCCTTTCCTCTTATCTGAGTTTTTGTTCTTCAAATTTCTCCTTTGAGGAATGCCGCAAATCCCAGGTAAAGAGCAGAAATCTCCAACTGATCAAGTTTTTTATGGACATCCAATTCTTCGAAGCCAGCAATCTCGAGTCCTTCCACTCTAAAAGAAATTCATCATCAAGCACAAATCTAAGTGGCGATGTCAAACCAAAGGCAGCTCCAAAGACCACCAGATCTCTCTCATGACTCCCAGATCCCCGGAGCAAATATCGATCTGGTGAACTTATCTATCCTGTCAGCCTCAGGCCTGAGCACCTCAATATCCCGTCTAAATCTGATGATGATGTTGATGTTGATGATGAAGAAGATAGTCCAACATCTGACAAGCTACACCCAAAAAATAACCATCCTTTCAGGTGGAGATCCATGATAGAATCAGCATCTCACAATTGTCCTCATCTCTACGCTTCCAATTTCCTCTTTCAAACAGCAACATCTCTGGGGCCTTGGTTTTTGTAATTGGAGTTGATGACGATACGAGATTGCTTTCTTTTGAGAATAAGAGGAGGTTAGCTCATAATCCTAAAAACCCTATTAATTGAAGTTCGCAATGGCAGAAACAAGATTAGTATAAGATGGAGGCTTGACTCAAATTCATGAAAAGTCTTAAGGTATTGTGATAAAATTAAGATAAAAAGCCTAAACATTTCCATCTCGTCATTGTTTTTCTTTAATTTAGTATTCAATATATAACAGATTGGTAAAGGAAATCTCTCCTTGATAAATTCGAATCAACCTGTCATGTATCTATATATTATACATTTGAATATGTAATGTAATATTAAGATATGAAAAACAATATCCCGTTGTAGCAACAAAGAATTGAAGTATCCAATAAGGCTAATTCGCACAATTCAAATACCCATTTTCATAGTTAATTATAAATTTCCGTTAACTAATAACCATTAATCATTCGGTGACAATTGAATTAGAGACATGCAAAACAACAGAATTATTATGCAAACGAAATAACAACTGTGGCGACTAATAGCAACAATATTAACAATGTGGCATTGTAATAGCTAAAAGGGGGAAAAATTGTGAGAAAAGGAAATAAAAGAAAATCATGAGGGTTCACACAAACATCAAGAAAAATGTCTTATCATTCAATTAAATACATCTTTATGAGATATTTTAGCCTCCATGAATCTAATCTACTTGTTGCTAGTCTAAGTGTAGACCCAAAGCTGAAGCCGAAGCTGGAATAAAGAAGATGAAGCAAAACGAAAGAAACAGGAAAACTATAGTACGATCGATCGTGGTGCTCTCGGCGGTCGACCGCAAGCGTGCATAAAATAGTAAAAGTCTCTGGACTTTTTCCGGTTGACCACGGCGGTTGGTGCGGTCGACCGTGCCTGGACCCTGGAGTTGAGTTGGTCTCTAGACTTTTCACGGTCGATCGCGACTGGTTCGGCGGTCGACCGCGAGTCGAGCTGACAGTTTCCTTATTTGTTTTGAATTCTGTTTGGTCTGTGATTCATATATATATATCTATATGTTTTCTAGGGCTAATTAAGGACGTGAAAAACCATCAGAAGAGAAAAGAAAAGAGAGAAAATCTCAGAGAGATTAATCCATTGTTTGAGTGCTTGTATTCCTTCTTCAATTAATCAAAGAGATTGTGTGGTGTGGCTCCCGAGGACGTAGACACGTTGCCGAACCTCGTTAGATTCGTGTGTTCTCTCTTGTTCTTATTTCTGCAAGTTTTATCTTTGATTTATGGTGAATTTCTTTCTTGCTCAACTTTCTAACAAGGTCCGGAAGAGCAGGGGTTCGATTTGATTGTTTCGAATCCCTCAACACTCGTAATCCTCTGCAGCTTCTCCTCTCATTTACGTTTGTCTGGTCATCAGCAATAGTAGTATTTCCATCAATAATAACCAACTACAGATCAAATGGGGAAAATAATGGAAATATTAATTATAAAGAGCAGAATTAATGGACACGATTGGAGTCGGTATTGTTGTTGATCTGACACCAACGGATGTTTTTGTAATTGGAGCTGATGACGATACGAGATTTGCTTTCTTTTGAGAATAAGAGGAGGTTATTCTTGTGTTTGGGTTGGAAATAGAAATGTCAAGGGTTGTTATTTTCCTTTTATATTTTTTTCACATTCGGTGCACCCGTTTTTAAGAAATTTCTGAAGTCATGCAACCCAATGAACTATATAACGCCTTTACACATAGTCTATTAATCAAAACATTATAGGAATTCATGACAGCTAAGAAGGTATGTAGTAGCATACAACAGAGACTTATACGTACTTGTAATATTCAAAATTTCTATCCAGAAAAGGTACGTATTTTCCCTATTTAGATAGCTATATCTGTAATATTTTAAGAAAAGCATAAATATGGTTAAGGAAAATTAAAAATCGGAGCTTGTATTGTCGAAAAATAATAGAAACAACACCCAATAACTTATAATAGAATCTTATTTTGTGGAAAGACAATTAATAAGGCTCTTCAGGAATTTTGATATGGGATGCCTATGGACTAAATCATTATATAATGTTTTTGGAGCTGGTTGTCACATATTTTTAGTTACAAGTTTAGGCTGTTGAGGAAGGTGAGTTTAATGTTTTGTTCTTTCAATATAAACTAAGCATATAGATCCTTCATCCTTTCTAAGATATTCAATTAGATTTTATTGTGGAAAGCATGAGGTTTAAGGAGGTCTAATATAAATCTGTTGGTTTAGCTTTCTGGAAAAAGGAACAAATTTGCTGCAACTTTATGTTGATATCAATATGTCAATATGTAAGGGAAACACAATTGAACAATCTCATGCATTTACATTTAAATTTATTGCAAGTACTCAAGTAAGTAGGCTTTCCTATTTTCAGGTGTTATTAGATGGCGACTGACATGGTGTTGCTGAATATGCCATCTGTCAGGGCTTGTTTGTTGTCAAAAATGGATGCTACATGTTTATTCCCACTCCCATCTATGGTTTTGTAGTAAAGGCATTTCGGAAAGGAAAATGATAGGGGCACACCCCCAACCACATCTCCAACCACACCCCCTCTCTCATTTGCTACAGTACATCAGGCCCCACATGGGATTTAAAATTTTAAAATCCCATGTGGGGCCCGATGCACTGTAGCAAATGAGAGAGGGGGTGTGGTTTGAGGTGTGGTTGGGGGTGTGCCCCTAGTGTTACCCTTTCGGAAAATTGTGATGTTAGTCTGACAGCTGTTGTACTTTTTTGACAACTCCGGGAACAATTTAAATATGTGAAGACCCCATGTGGGTGGTAAATAGTTTATCATGTTCTGATAGCTTACAAGTGCTGATAAGAGGATTGGTGCTAGGAATTTAAAAAGTAAAAATAGAAGTTAATTAAGAAGTTTTTCTTTTATTGAGCTAATGCCACCTGTTTGTAAATGGCGTTGACTGCTAGGATTAATTATTAAATCTAAAAGCCATTTTGGGGTTAGTTGCTTGCTGGACTGTGAACATTCTTTCCTTACATTCATAATAAGCATTGTAAAAGTTATCACCTCCTAAAAAAAAGATTTGGAAATATTCTATGGAAAACGTTGGGAAAGATGGATACATTTTTGTTCTCAGTTCAATGGAGAACTTAGTTCTAGCAGTAATTATCAAAATTATCTGTTTGCTCATAATAACCAGCATAAATAGGTTTATGTAGTTTATGATTCACTTTGAACAAATCAATCTTTCTGCATATTCTGCATGTTTTCTTGGCATTGTAAATGGCTTGTTTTGTTATATTTATAATGCAGTGTGGCTTCAAGTAGTAGTAATTTTCCAGAATAATTTATGGCCAATGCGCTTAGTAGATGTATATGTACATATTGACTACCAAAACCTGAACCTTACTTAGTCTTCTTTAGTGTTCAAACCAAAACTTAGTTCTCAAACATAGGCCGTGCACAAGTTGTACGACACGTCAAATCAAGAATGTTTTATTTTAGAATCTTCCTACGCATTTAAGGATTAAAAGTTTGGCCTTTTATTTAAAGGAAAAAAATAGTGTTTCTGCTATATCTCTTAGACTTCTGCCTTATTTACATCGATTTTTGTTTTATTAATGATAGTAAGATTCTTTTTCTCCAGGTTAGAAGACAGCCTTCTATGTGGCCAAATATGTTAGGAAAGTATTTGTCCTATGGATTTGGAACTTTCGTCACGAGACCTATCAGAACTTTGCATGTAGTAGCAGGTTATTCCTTCGGTGTTACCCAACTTTTGTGCAATACTGCTTGTATGGCCTCCCCTTTGCAAATAGAATTGGTCAGCATTCTTATACTTTCTAAGTCTCTATTTATTGACTCTTAAATGTGTTGTGTGTAAATCATGGGAGGTGATTTCGGCCATCCAATATTAGGTTATGCTTTCGAATGAAGCAAGATAAACATAACATACATCAAAACTTTTCCGAACAGATACTGGAATTGCGCATGGTACTCTTTTCAGTGAAGAAATTAGTGCATCTTACTTCTGAAACTCAGGTTTCAGCTAATAAAGGAAAGAAATTTCCCCTTCAATGTACTTGTCTCCTGGATACTATCCAGGCAGAGGGACCAATATATGTAAACTAAAACAAAAGACTGCATAGACAACATCTAAGCTTAGGTTTCAATTATACACAAGTTTCTATCGTCATCTTGTCAATTAAAGCCTATAGAATAAACCAATGATTATGATGCGCTCCCTGGAACAAATATCTAAATAAGACCTGGTAACAACATCCAGCTATCCAATTAAAATTTTGCAGTCATTTACACATGGGCCTCAATCCCCCATAGTTGAAATATACATAAACTGTGTCCTCTCTACACAGTCCTAAATTTTTCACATGTAGGTCTCTCAGCACCGTCCTAACTATTCCATATTTAGGTGAGAACAGTTACATTGAAAATGTGAATTCTCTATAGTGTTCTAACAGTTTGCTCCTAGATAACTCTCCTAAAATGTTACAGGGCTTTGTTCAAGTTAACGGTTGATGTAGCAGTAAACTTCAAACTTCTATCGTAGTGTCCTTCACAACTATTAACAGAAGATTCCCCGAACATCGGCACAATAGTCATAATAGTTAATCAAATACCACATGGTTTCTGAAGTGCTTTTTTCCTTTTTTTTGGTAGGTTGGTAGGCAGACTCTTGCATGAACCAGATATTCGAATTCAACGACAACAATATATTATAAATCGTCTTATGCTGGCAGAATTGAAATGGTAAGATCAGTTATCTTTAGTATGCATATATTTTGGAGTGGTGTGTTTATGTTGCCTAAGATAACTCCCAGAGCTATTGACAGATTTTTCTGCAATTTTATTCGGGGAAATAGATGAGGGGTTCATAGAGTTCATCTGCTACAAGAAGGGAATTTTTTTTCCTGCTACAGTTTTGTTAGTTTTTTTAATACAGTGCAAAGGTTGTGAGAAACACTGATTTTGAGACTTCTAAAAGCATGATTTTATTGATCATTAAAGCACTTATTTATACAACGTATTTAAAACTGAAGAAGCATAAAAAAATGCAGCCAAATCTGCTACAGTTACATAACAGAATTTCAAAAAAATAGCTAAAGACTAGATCAAGCCTAACAGAACTTTGACAACTTCAAATCCTTGTCAGCAGCTCCTGAGACATGTCATTCAACACTCCTCCTTGGCTCTGGAGCTGCAAACTCCAAGCCTTTGCCTTGAGAACTCATGCTTGGCTTTGGAAAGTGCTTTGGTCAGGATGTTAGCATTTTGATTTTCTGTTTTGCAGTAGACTAGCTGTATTTCTCCTTCATTTTGTACCTCTCTTAGGAAGTAGAGCTTCAACTTGAAGTGTTTTGTTTTGCCATGAAACACTGGATTGTTTGCAATTGAAATTGCAGCTTGGTTGTCTACAAATATTTGTGTGCTTTCCTTTTGCTCCATGTGCAGGTCTGCCATTAATTTTCTAATCCAAAGAGCTTGATTCACAGCAGCAGTAGCAGCTACATATTCTACTTCTGTTCTGCTGTGGATTGAGCTATGATTTCTTGCTTCTTAGAACGCCATGAGAAAATAGCAGAACCAAAGCTAAAACAATAACTTGAAGTACTTCTCATGTCATCAATACAACCAGCCCAATCACTATCTGAATAACCATGGAGTGTTAAATTTTTAACTTGATAAAACCTCAAACCATAGTCAATCGTACCCTTGATATATCTAACAATCCTTTTTGCTGCTTGAAAATGAATTTCACTAGCACAGTTCATGTACCTTGAGAGTAGACTTACAACATTCATATCTGGTCTGGTAGCAGTCAGGTACATCTAGCAGCCTATTAAGGTTCTGCAAAGCCTTTCATCAACCTTTGCAGCTCCATCTTCTTTGCAGAACTTCTCCTTTTGATTCATAGGGGTTGCAGTTGGCTTGCACTCCTCCATGTTGAATTTTTTGAGAATCTCCTTGGCATATTTATGCTGACATAGTGACATATGAAGATCTCATTTTGCTTTTGTTGAACTTCCATGCCAAGGAAGAATATCATCTTCCCAAGATCAGTCATCTCAAAGACATCCTTCATTTCCCTTTTAAAAGTGTCAATCTGCTCCATACTACTTCCTGTAACAAGCAAATCATCAACATATAGGGATATCACAAGTATTTCATCACTAACCTTCCTGAGATAGAGAGTAAATTCACTTAGGGTCCGTTTGGATAATGAAAATATTGGAAGTAAGAAGTATGTTATAAAAGTAACTTTCAAAGCTATGAAGTAGGAAGTAGTGAAAATAACATTTTTTTGTTTGTTTCATATATTTTTAGAAGTAATGGAAGTAGAAATTCTTTCTCTTCATTTACTTTTTTTGTTTGGATAACATTTAAAAATATTACTAGGAAGTAATTAATACATATTTTCAC
>BQKN01066007.1:0-7500 GCA_022839385.1 Asparagus kiusianus | reverse complement strand
CCCTGGTATCTCTTATCGATCGTACATCACTCCTCCACCATCTTCTCTTGCTGATCCCTTCCCTTGAAATCCCCCTCCAAATTTCCCCTAATTCTCAAAATGATAGACTCACCCCATCACCCAACCCTAGATCTTCACCCCCTCCAAATTTCCCTAATTCTCCAAACTACCTCTTTTTACCAAGAAAAACTTTCAGTTTCAGCCAATTGATCTCCCCCCTCCGTCCTCACGATGGAATCAGAAGAGGATTCATAAGGACAAGTCTGACTCCCTTTTCTATTTCCTTAATATCAAATCTCCGCCGTCCTCAACCGAGAACAGCGCCACCTCCTCCTCTTCAATCAAACCCTATCGATTCCCGCATCGAGGAAAACCCTATCGATCCCCGCATCCCTCCATCCTCATCCAGTCTCGGGTAAGCTCTTCAATCCTCCTGTTTTTAATGTTTTTAGATGTTTGTAAGTCGGATTTGAGAATTTTATTGAAAATTTCAGCTTAAATCGATTGATTTAAAATAAATTCTTCTAGATCGCCATAGATTCATTTTAGTTTTTGATATATTTGTACGGATTCCCTTTTATTGTGAATTTAATTGATTAATTAATGTTAATTGTTGCTCAAATGTGATTAACTGATTAGGGGGAAGATGTTGTAGAATTTTAATATAAAAATTGAAATAATGTATTGAATCTGAATATAAAAATGGAAAATAATATCATGCTCTGGAACGCTGTCATATTTGGTTAAGAGACTTACAAAGGCTTTGTTGTTATTGTCCTTTACATTAACTATACTACTTGTAAGCCATTGTAATTTTTGTATTTCTATCCATAATGGTCTTGATGGATCAAGAAGCAATTGTTTATTTTAATGAGTTTTTTGTAGTGTTATAAAATGGTTCGTTCTGAAATTTTAGGAAATTCTAAGATTTTGGAGGAAAGGATGAGAAATGTGCAGAAAGGGTATGTATTTTTTTTCAAAATTTTTGATCTTTTTCTAATATCTTCAGGTATTCATGAGAAACTAAATTTAGATGAGTAGAAGAGGAATGTAATGGTACAAGTCTGATGATAATCCACAATAATATTTTCAAAGGAAAATGTGAGTTCTATTTTTCTAATTTTTGTTTGTCATAATGACTCATTTTATGAATTTTGAACACTACAAAAAAATTAATTCCCATCCATACCTAGAAAAAAATACTGCAAAATATCGAATAAGAATTATTGTCCCTAATCAAAACTATCTTAAGAAATACCATAACCAGAAAAATCATGTGTCAAAGATATGCCCATGTAGGTATGGATGTTCTAATTTATGTTCTAATTTCTGTCATAATGACTCATTTTTATGAATTTTGAGGGTGGGATTCAAATAGGAATTATTGTCCTTGGATGTTCGAAAATTTTGGGATAAAAGAATCTTTGGTGACTTTAGTATTGCCCTTGCGATTGCTATCCTTTGTTTCTGACCTCCATACATTTCAATCCCACCCTTGCCTACCTATATGTATCAAAGATATGCCCATGTAGGTTATCACAGATAGAACTGAAGGAGTAAGTCAGCAAAATAATTATAGATACATGGAAGATATGAGCTTGGAGGATCTAGGAAATTAATGCATTAAGTAAAAGAATTCTGTCGCCTGAGATGTAACATGGTTGCCTGGTTGGATGACCTAAAATACTCACATTAAATATTCTTACTAGATGACCTCTAACTGAGATAGTGCACTGGCATGATGGTGATGCACACACTCAAACCAAAATTTATAGATAAAGTGAAGTTTTCTATGGACAAATATTGAACTCAAATTGAAATTTTAGTCAAGAATCAAATTCTTAGCCCTCTAGGTCACAAAAGGTTTGTATTTGTTGATGGTTGACAGTGAGTTCAGAGCCACTCAGAAAGTGGTGACTATCCATCTTATTAAGCGTATCACATTTCCAACAGTAGTACACATAAGTAATAGTTTTTATGTTTGACCTGATAGTCTTGCTTGCCATTACATTATCAAGTTTTATACTTTGGTTGTATTCCATAATTAGGACTTCGAAATGTAGGCAACGTTTTCCTTCGAATTATCAATTGCATATTGCTTGCAATTTTAGGATTTGGTTGCAATGGGATAAACGACAAATTATATTTTAAGTTACTTTAAAAGTCCTCATTGTTATCAATGTTTGTTAGCAAGTCCTGTGTTCTATTAAATTAAAGAGAAAATATCAGTTTTTTGAATTTGTTTGACATTAAAGTTTACTTCAATTTCTGTTTTTTATTGATGTTTATTGATATGTATCCAATTAACTCCCTTGCTCCTCCTTCCTCTGAACAAGAAGCTCTGCATGTTCTTCATCCCCTTCTTCGCCTTTAGCAGCATGATTTGCATGACCTACCTTGCCTCAATTATGTTATGAGTTCTATACTGCTTTGGATTTGTTTTTATGGGAGTTTGTATGAGTTTGATTCAAAGTTTCTTCTTTGGATCAATGTAATTTAGTTTATTGTTTGATATATGAGATATTTGAATCTGATATTACTTATCTTTGACACTCAATTTCAATGCTATTAGTCCTTTTTTCTACTAGATGTAGATTGTGCTACACTTGAGGTATGTCATGAATGAATTTATTTGAGAATATTGAACTAATAGTTATATGACACCAATATATAAGCATGTTCGTATGAGAACTTGACAGTTATGTGGCACCAATATATAACCATGTTCATATGAGAACGTATGCATTCTGTAGTTGCTTTATTGTATAAAAATATTTATTTTTACATGTTCAATATTTACAGAAAATCTTTTAGAAACCGTGCTTTGCACAGGTCTAAATACTAGTTAGGAGATATTAGATATTAGTGGAGGATCCTAATTTGGGAAGAAAGAGAGGCGTACTCATTTCATAAATGAAAATTACTGGGAAAGGGCTAAATTGGGGGGAAAAGGATTAAAATATAGGACAAAATTAGACTTAAGAAATTTGTAAAGGGAAAAATGGGTATACAAAAGTTTTGATACTTGTTTTCTTTCTTTTTCATAAGTAGTATAGAGTTTTCACTTTCTCAACACTATACTTTCTCAAGTCAAGCTTGGTTTCATATCGGTCCAAATAACATGAAAATTCACACTGGCTTTGGATTATATATGTTACATGTCTATTCAATTATCAACATGAAAATTTAAATTTGGTATAGCCTATTCAAACAAATATCAAAGAAAATAAATAATTATAATGCTAAAGTTTAGAGATATCAATGACCGAAAACTATCAAAGTGAAACTGATGAATAAATTTTACTAAGGAAATAAATAAAAAATATATAATCATGAAATTTAATTACGTGTATTGCACGTGCATAAAACCTAGTTAAAAGTGAAAAAACAACTTACATATAAAAGTTACAAGCAAAACCAAACAGTGTTAAGTACAAATTGTAAACTTTACATTGAACCAAGCGATTGCAGCCGTAGTTGCATGGAGTGACAGTTGCACTGTTTCAGTTGCATCCAAGTGATAATTGTATGCTCAAATAAGCCCCTCAAATCATATAAATTTTGAATAAGTCCCCCAAATCCATATGTTCTCTTAAATAAGTTCACTAAATTAAAATTTGTTGACTTAACTATAATTTAACTAAACTATATTAATCTCACTATTTTTTCATCATCTTTCCAAGATTGTTGTGCCTAATACGCACAACAAAGTGCAACCAAGACTTTATCAACTAATAGCAATAAGGTGAAAAATGCAAAGAGACGAGTTAAAAAAAATCTATGAAAGAGGAAGCAAAGCATGCGAGATTTATGAAATTTACTTAACTTGGAGTTAATAGTTTTTAATTTGAGGTGACTTATTTAAGAGAACTTATAAATATTAAGAACTTATGTAAAAATATAGATGAGACGTGAGAGTACTTATATATTTAAGAATCTACTCCTCTATACTTATAGGAGAATCCAAAGATTCACTATTCATGCTGTTAGTTCTCCTGATTATGAGATTACTCCCTAATCTTGTTTTGATGGTTTAACAAACAATCCCTAACAATGTTGTCTAGTGTTTATATTTGATTGTTAGGTATTCTACACAAAGATCCATGTTGGAAGTTGGATGAATTGAGCCTACACAATCATATCAAAAGGTGGTTGGCGGCATTGTGGTGCGAAACAATACAATTCAAGTCAAATGCAACATCAAGCTTCATCCACACTATGTAGAGGAGGATTGCCCAAGCTTCAAGATCAAGCTTCATATCAACTACTTGGGTATATTTTAGTTTAGGTTTTATACTTGTGTGTTTATACTTCTAGCTCAATCATATACACACATACACGTTTTGGTTTTATAGCTTTCAAGTTTTAATATGAAACAAATATACTTATCTACATACATGTTTCATAAATAATTTGTTTAGCTATATAAATATGAAACAAATGGACATAGTTATATATTTACACAATTGTTTCATGTTCTTCAAAGTATAAAAATAAAAAATAAAAAATAAAAAATAAAAGAGCATAAAAGTAAATCTAATCTGCAAGACATGAAATAAATCCAATCTACCAATATAAAAATAAAGGGAAAATAAAATCCTAAAGTATGAATTTCTAAAATAAGAAAATAAAAAATCTTATATTGTAAGGGGTTGGCCCTTTAGAAGCAAATCATCATCTTCATTTGCATTAATAAAGAAGAAGAAAAGAAAATTTAAAAAGTGAAGAATTTTTTTAATTACAAATAAAGTTTACAATTTTAAAAGATATTCTCAACTAAGAGTAACTCTCCTCTCCAAATGAAGTTTTTATAAAATTTTTCACGATCAAACCCCTCACCTTCTACCTCTATTTGTAGCCTATAGCAATCAACGATAGCCCTTGGATTAGCCTTAGTCTCCAAGGCATTAATTTCGTCCATTTACTATTTCTGTTATGAACCAATTATTTAGGCAATTGGTTAGCTAATCGTTTGGCCGACTAATTGGCCAATCGGTCAATGAATCGATTGCCTAACATATTTGATTCTTTACTTGATGTTGACTCAATTTTTTCTTGATTTCTTAGGCTTTTGTGGGCCTCTTCTTAGCTAGATATTGGGCTTCAATAGTTTGTAGTAAAATGAGAGAATTTGATTCTTTTAGTCTCTTATTCAATAATTCTTTATTTTTTTTTATAAATTTAGAGAAAAACACATTATTAGTGACATATTTATTTAAATAAAATAGATAATAAGAGTATAAAAGTATAATAAAATGTGGTGATTACAAATTCACATGACTATTTACCCTATCGAAAGATGAAATATAGATACATAATCTTACATTCACCTAAGAATTTAATGGTGGGGTAAATCATACAAAGTTCCAAGTGCGTAACAGTCAAATTATACTATAGTGTAGATGTTGAACTCATAAGGAAGGTGTGTGTTTAGCAATTCAAAATTTGGTCCTAGAAAAGTATGGACAAAAAAGGATTAAAAGTGAAAGTGTATAGATATAGAGTGGGATTTATCACGGAATAGAAAGATAAACCAAGAAGGATGAAAGAGGAAACAAATAATAAGAAAACATAGATAAAACTAACAAGAAACAAAAAAATATTAACAAGAAAAGATGAAGAAATTGGAAGAGGAGAAAAACCGACAAAATAAAATTAAAAAGAGAAAAATCAAGAAAGAAAGAGAAAAATAAAATCAAGAATGATTAATGAAAATTAAGTGAAGAAGTTAGGAATCTAGAAATGAATCTGCTAGTCAATTTCAATTAGATTATATGCACTACTCTCTTTTTATCATATTTTACTTTAGATTTGCTAAGTATAGACTTTAAACCACATAAGGAAAGTATAATCTATCAAATTATCATCTAAGCAAAATCACCATTCATAAAAAGAGTGAGTAACTAAATAGTAATTCTAGAATTCATAAGTATAACCTATCAAACCACTCAAGATACACATAGATTATCAAAATTTTCTTTTACCAAGTAGTTATCTAGTTAATTATCCTAAACATGATCATTTTAAGCATAAAGAGAGCAATCCATACATCATAAAAGAAATTAAACTAATTTCATACAATCATAGATTTCATACAAGAATTAGTTACTCATTTTGTAACATAAAAATAAGAAAATAAAATCTATAACAGCAAGCATTAAAGAACAAGAGGTAAATCTAAACAAAAGCACTAAAATTAAGAAATAGAAAATCAAAGCATAAAAGAGTAAGAAAAATATATATACTACAAAAGCATGAAATAAATTGTCACTACAAAGCAATAAATATGATCTAAAAAATATGAAATTGAAACAAAAAACAAAATCCTAAAACATGCAATTCTAAAATAAGAAAACAAAAGAGAAAAATAAAAACTTATAATGCAAAAGGGTTGAACCCTCGTAAGCAAATCTTCATCTTCATCACCAAAGAGAAGAAAATAAACAGACAAGGAGGAAAATAATTTTATTTGCTATAAATAAAAAGTTTATAATTTTAGAATGTCTTTTCAATTAAGAATCTCTCTCCCCTCCAACATAGAGTTTTTTTTAAATTTTTTTTCACATCTAAGCCCCTCACTCTCTAGCCTTAGTTATAGCATACTACAATTAACAAGATCCTTGAATTTTTCTTGAGCTCCAAGAAATAAATTTCAGCCATTCACTATTCAATTACGACTCTGTTAGGAACTAATCAGTTGGCCAACAGATTAGCCAATCGATTAGTCAATCAATTAGAGACTCTCAAATCTGCCACTCCAGATATCTCCATCTTATTAAGATAGGTAATTTTCATATATAATATGCTAGATTCTATTTTCTAGATTAAATCCTTGTTATTTTGGCTTCTTATAGGCTTCAATTAGAAATTCTAGTATACGCATATTAGGCTCCTTTCAGCTCTAATATGATAAATCCTTTATCATCTATAAATTTATAAAATAAACATTTTAGCAAATATATTTACTCTACAAAATAAAACAGATAATGAGCGTATAAAAATGTAATAAAATTTGATGATTAGATTTTTCATCAAATTAAAAATTATCCCTAATTATAAAAATCTAATAATTAAATAATTTGTAATACTTATTAGATTATAATTGTCCATAATTAAAAAGTTCTCATAATTATATATTTAAATATAAAAATTAAAGAAAACACTCATGTAAAGAGCTTCTTTACATAAAATCATAGATTAATTTTAGAAAACATCCTCAATTATTTTAATATGAGAAATGCCCCTCATGTTTTAACATATAATCGATAACCCCTCTTAACTATAAAAATTTGAGATAACGCATTAAACTTTCCTCACTTAACCTCCCTCAAATATGGAGTGTGTGTTAGAAAACTCCACTCAACTATTTAAGGAACTCTCTCAAACTTGAGCTTATTGTAGAAAACCCTCCTTAAGTTTGAAAGTTCGAGAAATCTATATTATAATTAAAGATCTTAATGGTGCCCATTTTTTGCACTCTTTTATTTTCTTTTTTGAGTA
>BQKN01066004.1:0-12673 GCA_022839385.1 Asparagus kiusianus | reverse complement strand
GCGCGGCAATTCGCAAAGGCAATAGAGTCCACTGACGGAATCCACTATAACGCGGATCTGAAGAACAGGAGAGGCAAACAGCCTCAACAACCAATCAATGGCAGCTCCTCCAAGCCGCCAATGAATGAATGGATCCGTGTCAAACGGAATCGTTCAACACTTGAGGAGCACATTCGCAAGCGCCGCACACTGTCAGCGCAGGCACGGGCTCAAGTCCATGAAGCCCGCAGAAGACTACAGAAGGAAGTGGCCAAAAAGCCGACACCAACCCGCCAAATATGGAGGCCGAAGTCTGAAGCGGCGATTCAGGCTAAAGAGCAACCATTGCAGCCTTCAGCAAAAGTTCAACCTCCGGCGAACCAACGTAAATCCCTGATAACTCCCATAGCTGCTCCGGGAGATCCCGCAGGACCATCCCGAAGAAGGAGGTCAGTTTTGGAGCGCCTCGGTCCACTTCCCGATAAGCGATGCAAAGCTCCAGTTCAAGAATGTTTGGGCCCGATAAAGAAGCCCCGAACGACTCAACATGCTAGGAGTCGCCGCCACCCTCAACATGACAAAGAGATCATGGTAGCTAGGCGCACCAATTTACGCATTGAAGTCCAGGAGCCAGCTGAGAATTCACGCCTACAAAGGCATGTTTCGAGGCGCGTGACTCTTGAAAGCCCAAGGAAGGCAGTTCGCCCTCAGAAGGAAACATTGTCGTCTGATGATGATAGCGTTATACCTGAGAAGTCGTGCCAACACATGATAGGTTACTCCGACCTTCAAACCGACGAGTTGTACTATCGTGTTGGGGGTACAAGTAAAACCAGGAAAAGGAGTCCTCGAGAACTAGAAACTCAATGCCCCTGTTCCAAACTCATTCGGGCAGTATTGTCTGAGTGCAAATGCACCAATACAGTCCCCAAAAGAATTTTGGTTTTCGAAAGGCTCAATACCGAAACGCCAAAACCAAGGCCTAGGCGTTTCCGACGAAGAAGAACGATAGTTGAAGATGGAGAATTTCCGAGGGTCACCACTAATATGACCAGCAAAGGGACGTCGACATAGGATAATCCCGAGTCGATTCCGGAAGTACCCCGGCGTGTAACCCGTCTGCAGTCTGGAGCCATCATACGAGCAACTTATGGTAGGATTCAGACAAGATTACCTTCAGAAGATGAAGAATCGGATGCCGGCTCTGCGGTCGCATCAGATAATACAGTATCCAGCGAGGGACAACCCTGCGAGTCACTTATGATAAGTGCGGAACAAGTGGCCAAGATGCTCGAAGAAGCCATGGCTAAACAACAGGAGAGTTTCAGGTTTGAAATGCAGATGGCCATGCAGAATATGAGAGAAATGCATGACCAACAAATCCAAACACTGACAAACCAGAAAGGCGAACCAAGTCGTCGTAACCAGGTTAATCAGGAAGATGAGGACACACATGCGGATGAAGCTCATAATGCCAATAATCCTCCCGTCAATGCAGGGGGTGGTAACGAGAATTCTAACGAAAAAACAGGTAAAAGTTTGAAGATTAAAAACCTCGAGAGCAAAATCAATACGTTGATTTCTGCTCAAGAGATGAAGAAGACGGGCATTCCTTGTCCATACCCAAGAGAATGAGAATCAATCCCATATCCGGTGAAGTTCAATCTAATTAACTTCACGCCGTTTAATGGGAAGGGTTCACCCACTCAGCATTTGATTTATTTCAAATCATACCTAGGGGTTATCTCTGGTAATGAGCCTCTGATGGTACGGTCCTTCGTTGGCACTCTTCGTAGAGCCGCCTTCGATTGGTATCACCGCCTCAAGCCAGGAAGTGTGAATAGCTGGGACGACATGGAGACTAAATTCCTCACCAACTTCTTCGATGACGACATCGAGATATCCATCGGGTCGTTGCTTGACGAGAAACAGAAAGATGGGGAATTAGTTGATACCTTCGTCAAAAGGTTCCGGAACAAGGCGATGAACTGTCGGGACCCGATCACTGAGGAGTTCATTCTCCAGACTTGCCACAACAACCTTGCATTGGACGTGTTGGAAGCAATGAGGACAGCACCGTCCAAAACATAGAAGGATTTGAAGGTCCGAGGAGAGCAAGCCGAGCGATTCCTCAGAAGGAAGAAGGCGGAGAGAGGCCAACAGGCGACGAATGCTCTAACACAGAATTTCGTCCCACGAGGGAAAGGTATGGCACATGCTAATGCAGTTGATGCTAATCAAACTTTCCAACTACAACCTCAGCAACAGCCATAGCAACAAGCACCATAACAATCACAGTCGCAATGGCGACAACAGCCTCAGAAGTAGAAATCTTCGGAACCAAGATTTCCTAAAGTGTACTCCTTCAAAGATGACGAAGTTCCCGTCATCTTTAAGTACCTATTGGAAAATAACAAAATCCAGCTATCGGCGATCGTGGATCAAGAAGGGGCCAGCAAAGTGACGGATCCGAAGTATTGCGCATACCATAGAGCGGTCCATCACCCTACAAGGTCATGCTACTATCTCAAGGATAAGATCCAGGCGTTAATTGATGTAGGCGTCATAACCCCGAAGCCACCCAAGAATGTAGGAGCAAATGCAGTATCAATCAGCTTTGGATCAGTACCCACAGCATGGTTTGAACCAAAACGCATCACCAAAGTAGGAATGAAGACAGTAAACGACGACCCATACGGTCAACGCCAAAAAGGACTTGTGCCACACACAGCCCCAAACGGCAAAATCCTCTGGGTCCATCCTGATCTTATTGAAGACGATCAGTGGGCGACTTCCTCGACCAGAAAGGGTAAATGCAAGTCCTGCAATGCTACTTCTGTGATCTTCGAAGAGGATGGTGATAAAGCTCCTACCTTCCCGCTCTCCGAAGAAGAATAAGAAGTTTTTGCTACTAGAAGCGGAAATCAGTATCACTTCAACTATCCATCACCTAGTGATCAGTTAGCTGAGCAGGGGGTGACTAAACCGGGACCAGCCAAAACTCTCACGGAACTGGGAGTGATTACGACTCCTAGACCGGTTGAAGACACTCGACGAAAGCCGGTTGATAAACAGAAAGAAAAGAAGCCCCAGGAGGTTCAGAATCCGAAGCAGTCTCGTTTTAATCGTCCGATTGGAAGAGATAAACCGGAGAGCTCGAACACTCTGTGCATCTTTGATATTATGGCTCAACTAGCTAACATTCCAGCGCGGATAACATTGTATGAGTTGCTACGGTTGTCTAAAGAAACCAGGGAAGCCTTGCAAGAAGCCTTGGCCAATTCAGAAGTGTTCCTTACTCAGATCAAGCCGGTACCTGAAGAGTCAGAACCGTTAATTCAACACTGTAATATAGCGGCTAAAAACCTTCCCTACATTAACTTCACCAAAGAGGATATGCAGACGAAGAATTCAAACCATGATCGACCCCTATATTTCATTGGGTTTATTGGCTCCAGTGAAGTCAACCGAATCCAAGTGGATCCGGGTTCCGCTGTGAGTATTATGCCGCTTCGCTTGATGCATAGCCTCGGCATTCCAGTGAGTAAGTTGGCATCCACAGGCACTGTTATCTATGGATTCAATACTAGCGGGTCAAGACCCTTGGGAAAAATCCGGATAAAATATCAAATGGGTGATTTAAAGACGGAAGTCACATGTTATGTGATTGATGCCGAGACTTCATATAACTTACTATTGGGTTGACCTTGGATCCATAGTAACGTTATAATCCCCTCCACTCTCCATCAGTGTTTGAAATATGTCGACAGTAATAATAAGGTTAGGACGGTGGTCGCGGATAAGCAACCATTCAAAGGGTTTGAGAATTATTTCACTGATTCTCTCATTTATGGTAACGAATCCGATACTGAATCATCGGCCCATGGCACGGATAGCGGAGAAGAAACTGATACCGAAGCCGGACTTGATTACGATGGAGGTTTTGTTTTAAACGACATTGTACCCTTGGTAATCAACCTTGACGATGAACAATCGTCAGATGGTAGTTGTAACTGGCAACTTGTCAATAATGAAATAAATGATGATTTAGAGTACTCACTGTCTCTTGATGATGTAATAAAGGGATTGTATGATAATCCCGATTTATATACGCCGCTTCGATCGTCCTATATAACAAAAAAACACCTCCAGCATTCTTTCGGAACAACCCTGATCGTCCCTGCCAAAATAGGAGGCGAAAAAGAAGTGATTTACGGTAAAGGAGAGAGTTTTCCATTACCAGATCATTTCTTAAGAGAAGATGAGAATGATGACAAACCTGGTCGATATTTATCTAAGTATAGTCCGGAAGCGCGCAAGCTCATGGAAAAACAGGGATATGATTTCACACTCGGAGAAGGTTTATACTTCGATCGAGGTTCCCGTATTCCAACCAAAGCGGTATATGTACCAAAAGGGAAACTGGATGATTATTATAAATTCAGACGAGGATTAGGGTATGTCTCTTCTTCAGAAGATGAATGTTGCTGGTTAATCAATAACCAATCATCTGAGCAATACAAAGATGGGTACTCGTCAGATCCCTCGAAATGGGATTCCGATACAAGTCTGGGGGAAGTATTCAAAGCCCTAATGACGAACATGGCTACAGCTGATCCGTCCACAATGGAGAACGATGATCAAATGCCAACATGGGAAGACCCATGGGTTCATCACCTGAACATGCGGTATGGTGATAGGTTTGAACAGAGGGAACCCCCACTGAAGATAAAATAGTCCAAATTAACATGGGCGACGAGGCCAACCCAAATCCTATATTCATCAGCGATAGTCTTCCCTCAAATGAGAAGGAGGAATTAATTGCTCTCATCAGGGAATATATTGACGTCTTCGTTTGGAACTATGAAGAAATGCCAGGGCTCGACCCCAATGTGGCAATGCACCGCCTCGATATCAAGTCGGATGCCAAACCTGTCAAACAACAGTAAAGATGGTTTCGTCCGTAGATTATAGAAGCCATTGAGGCAGAGGTTAAGAAATTGATCAAATTAAGATTTATCCGAGAGGAGCAACATCCAGACTGGCTAGCCAACATTGTTCCAGTCATGAAGAAGAACGGTAAAATCAGGATTTGCATCGACTTCAGGCACCTGAATACAACATGTCCAAAAGATGACTTTCCTCTCCCAATCATGGATGTCATTATTGATAATACATGCGGATTTAAGAGAATATCTTTTATGGATGGCTTTTCAGGATATAATCAAATCAAGATGCACCCAGATGACGAGAAGCATACAGCGTTCAGAACGCCCCTCGGTGTCTTTTGCTACACGGTGATGCCTTTCGGTCTAAAGAATACAGGCGCCACTTACCAGCAAGCAATGACTAAGTTTTTCCAAGAACATCTCAGGAAAACAGTCGAGTGCTATGTTGATGATTTGGTTATAAAAAGCTGCAACAAAGAAGATCACATCAAGGACTTGAAGACGATGTTCGATCTCATGCGGAGTCATCAATTGAAGATGAACCCCACTAAATCCTTCCTTGGAATGTCCAGCGGAAAATTCCTTGGATTCGTCGTCACCACTAAAGGTATACATATCGATCCTGATAAGGTGAAGACGATACATGAACTGCAACCCCCTAGAAATCTAAGAGAACTCAGAGGATTGCAAGAGCATTTAGCTTACATCCGGCGGTTCATCTCAAATCTTTCTGGGAAGTGCCAACCATTCTCTAAGCTAAACAAGAAAGGTGTGTCATTTATTTAGGACGATGCCTGCCAAAAAGCACTCGAAGATATCAAAACATATCTGGCGAATCCTTATGTTCTCGTTGCACCAAAATCAGGTAAACCGTTCTTGATTTACCTCAAGGCGATGAACCACTCGATAAGTGCTTTACTAGCACAAGACGATGATAACGGTCATGAACAGGCAGTCTATTACCTAAGTCAGACCTTGGTAGGTGCCGAGTCTCGATATCCGATGATTGAGAAAGAATGCCTCGCATTGGTATTCGCACACAAAAGATGCGGTATTACTTGGTTGGACAGACGATTTACGTCATTTCTAACTTTAATCCAGTACGGGTATTTATGACGCAACCGGCCTCTATGAATTGGCGGTTAGCGAAGTGGGCCCTTCTCTTGTCCCAATATGATTTGTACTTCAAACAGCAGAAGTCGATCAAAGGACAAGCGATTTGTGATCTTTTGGCGGCAAACCCGACAACGGATACGGCAGAAGTATATGATGACTTGCCGGATGAAACCCACGAGGTTAACACTACATCACACCAACAAGTATGGCAATTATACTTCGATGGTGCTTCAAGGGCAGTTAATGTGGCAATAACCCCCGGATGTTCTAAAGTCTCTTCCGGAGTTGGAGTTGTCTTAGTTTCCCCGGGGAAGCATGTGATGCATCGGGCTTATTCACTGACTGATCCATGTTCCAATAACGTAGCCGAGTACAACGCACTTCTCATTGGACTCAGTTTCGCCAAGGAGCTGGGGGTCGAATATCTCGAAGCTTTTGGGGATTCTCAATTGATAGTCAACCAAGTCTGTGGAGAGTATGAAGTCAGGAACCAAGACTTGATCCCGTACCACCAAGAGGCCATCAAAATGGCAGATTCTTTTGAAGAATTCTTCATTGAATACATCCCTCGTCTCCAGAACGCTTATGCGGATGCACTGGCAGCACTAGCGGTATCACTTGCGCAGCCTCCCGAAACTGAACTGCTAGTCACAGTAAGATCGCATCAACTCTGCATACCCATATACAATATGGATATCGAAGAGGAAGATGATAGAAACATAAGCGCCAAGGAGGTGAACTCAACTCAAATTGAGTCTGAGTCCCGAGATTGGCGTTTTCCTATCATTGACTACGTCCAATATGGTATTTTGCTAGAGAATGTAAAAGAAAGGGAATCAATCCGCCGAAGAGCACCAAGATTCTTCTATAATACCGAGACCCATACGTTATACCGTCGAGGGTACGATGGTTTGTTACTCCGATGCCTTTCGAACAAAGAAGCAGAAGAAGTTCTTAAGGAAGCACACAAAGGAGAGTGTGGCGCGCATCAGCCCGGTCCTAAACTGTATGATCGCATCAGGAGAATGAGATATTTTTGGCCAACAATGGTTCATGATGCAATCGAATACGCCCGAGGATGTCACGCCTGTCAAGTACATGCAAATTATATGCACCAACCACCAGAGCATTTACACACGTCAACCACATCTTGGCCGTTCGAGACATGGGGTATGGACATTGTCGGTCCTATTTCCCCCCTTCAGTCAAAGGTGATCGATTCATTCTCGCAATCACGGATTACTTTTCAAAGTGGGCTGAAGCGATTCCACTTAGAGAAGTGAAGACGAACAACGTCATCAATTTCATCAAACATCATGTTATATACCGACTCGGCGTGCCAAGACGGATCATTCATGATAACGGTCCACAGTTCATAAGCAACGCTTTCGTCAGGTTTTGTGACAAGTTCAAAATTCAAGATATTTCGTCAACAGCTTATTATCCCGCCTCGAATGGATTAGCTGAGGCTTTTAACAAGACGATCATTAAAATCCTGTCAAAGCTCGTGAAGACCAATAAATGAGACTGGGATGATAAACTCGGTGAAGCACTCTGGGCTTATCGTACCACCATACGCACACCTACAGGAGCTACCCCATATTCATTGGTATACGGATGTGAAGCTTTGCTACCATTGGAAATCCAAATCCCATCCCTTCGGATCGCTCTCGCAACTGAGATGACGACAGAAGAACAACATCAGGAACATCTCGAAGAACTCGAAATGTTGGATGAAAAGCGCTTGGAAGCTCAACAACACATTGAGTTTTATCAAGCCAGAATATCTAAGGCTTTTAACAAAAGAGTCCGACAGAGAAGCTTCAAGGAAGGAGATCTGGTCCTCGCTGCTCGCCGACCTATAATCCTTAATTCCAAGAAGAAAGGTAAATTTGAACCCAAATGAGAAGGACCGTTTGTGATAGACACAGTCTACTCAAACGGCGCATATCGCCTGATTACTCAAGAGGGTGTCAAGCAATTAATGCCAATAAATGGGAAGTTCCTAAAAAAGTACTATCCCTAGTACATTCAGGATAACCCATTTATCAGGAAGTTCCTTAAAGAATATTACACTTAATATTCTAGAGGATAACCCAAAATTATTTTCACCACCAAAGTCCCTCACTGATCAATTTCAATTGACAGTGAGTCCACCAAAAGTGTCTTTCTGGCCCAAGCCACCAACAAATTCCTCTCTTGATTCTTTCCACGAACGAGAGGTCCACTCTCAGTTCAGAGTCCCCTTTCGATAAACGAAAGAACTCCCTTCTTTTTCTCTTTGGTTAAGCCTTCTCATGGTTATAATCGGAGTTGAAATTTCACTTCGATAAACGAAAAACTCATCTTCAGACTAGATAACCAATCCTATAAAATGTAAGTTTATCTAGATCTTCCAGATTCTCAGAGTGGAGATCCCACTTCTAGTTTCTTTTACGCTGGAAATAGAATATAAAATTCTTCCTTTCCAGAATCAATGAATAGAATATAAAATTCTTCCTTCCTTGTATTCGGGTTCGCCTTCACCCTAAAAGAAGACCGGGAAATAGAATATAAAATTCTTCCTTTCCCACACCCAACCTTTTCCAAGAATTTATCAATCTAGGATTCATCCTAGGAAGTTTATCCCGAATCCTAAGCAGGGATAAGTCTGCGCCTAACACGCGCTGCCGGTTTAGTCTTTCTCCGTAGAAAAAGACACCAGAGTTCGATTCTGGGGTATCCTAACCTGAAACCTAAGCAGGGATAAGCCTGCGCCTAACCCGTGCTGCCAGTTAGTTCTTAACCGTTAAAAAGAACACCCGCCCACATATTCAACATTGTAGCAGGTTGTTATTAATAACACCAAAATCCATGCCTTACACGCATGGGGAATTTCATCCTGAATCCTAAGAAAGGATATGCCGACGCCTAACACGCGTCGCCAGGTTAGTCTTTTACTGTCCAAGAAGACACCAGAACCTGATTCTGGGGACCTTTATCCCGAAGCCTAAGTAGGGATAAGTCAGCGTCTAATACACGTTGCCGGGTAGCCTATTCCCGTAACAATGGCGAAGCCTATGTATTCCACATCATAGCACAAAGTCTCATAGAATTCACTCTCTTAGCACAACGTTACATGCAGAACGGATTTAGACAATCCGCATGCTAGCCTGACTCAAACGGTAGTCGGTAAAGGCTAATCAAATCCGTTGAAGGCTGGGGGTTAGCCAAAAATCCTAAAGTCAACGCCTAACACGCGTTGCCGGGTAGCCTATTCCCGTAACAAATGGTAAAGCCTATGTATTCAATATCATAGCACAAAGTCTCAGAGAATTTACTCTCTTAGCATAACGTTACATGCGGAACGGATTTAGACAATCCGCATGCTAGCCCGACTCAAACGGTAGTCGGTAAAGGCTTATCAAACCCGTTGAGGGCTGAGGGTTTGCCAAAAATCCTATGAGTATTATGGTCAATCATTCCAAACAGAGTGAGAAATCATAATAAAGATAAATATAAAAACCATGTCCACTAAGAGGATCAAAAGTCAAAATATCCAGTAAATGAAATCATACATCAAGCCCATGGCTAAAAATCTGCTGACTAAACTTAGACAGCTTCTCATCATAAGCTTACCTAAGCTCATCCTGCAATTCAGCTCTGATGGACTCTTCAGTGGTGGCTAAAGTCTTCACAGCAACCTCCTCCGTCTCGACCAGCTTCTGCTTCAAGGATTTCAGCTCCTCAGATAAGGCAATGTGGGCTTGCTGATCCTGTACCTTCATCATTTGAAGGATACTCTCCTCTTCTTTACGAAGTCCTCTTCTGAACTGTTCTATCTTGGTCTCGCAAGAGGCAATAGAAAAGTCAAGATCGGCAAGTGAAGATGATCTAACAGCAAGGTTGGCCTCAACTCGATCTACCCGATCCCACTGCACCTGAATCTCGAACTCAGTAAAAGTTCGAGTATCGTGCCATGTCTGTAAGCGAGTATCCAAATTAGCAGCAATGAATGAAGAGGCACATGCATCCCGGAGCTCACATAACATCTGAAGCTCATGCTCCAGGCAATCAAGGTCATCAATTATAGCCTTCGCCAGATCCGGATATCCTGCATCCCTTATTGAATTTATTCTGGAATCAAGGAAATGCTTGAATTGGTGAAGGAAGAGTCTGCCGTGGAAGAGTTTGCCAATCATAGTATTCACGAAGGAGAAGAAGGAGCAGACTTCTATACAGATGACGATCTTCTCAGGATCGTTGTCTGATAACAACTCCTTCACGAGGACATGAAACTGAGAAGGAAGCCCTACACAAAAAGGGGGAAATCCGTCAAAAAGCCTTGATGAGGAAATAAATAATATTTCTCAGTTGCTTAATTCATACCTTCTTCCCTTTGAGTAACTAGGGGTAGTAGAGGTGTAACCGCTGTCGATGTATCAGCTGATGTAGTTGGTCTCACAACCAGCTCAACAGGATCAGTCTCAACAAAAGCTTCTGTCAAACACAAAACGAAATTCTCAGATTCATCACATTATAGCTGCATTAGTCAAAAATGGCTAGTCCTATAATTAACCTGAGAAGAGGCACGTACCTTCAAAAGGACCATCCTCGGAATTCTTGGGGAGTGTAGACTCAGGAAACATATCTTTAGGCATTTGGTCATCAAACTGAGGAGAGCCATACATGAAGTTGAGCATAGGAGTGTCCACAAGCAAACCTTCCTCGTTGAAATCATCAGTCAAAAAATCTGACACAAGAAAATATAAATTTGAAGGAAGAATAAAGAGACTACGACCAATGGAAATGAGTTACCTCCTACGGATGTATTAGCCTCTCTACTCCCAAGGTCCACGTTTGCCCCCTGTAATTTATCTAAAAGAGCAAGAAGCATAGAGACAATTAAGGGAGGCACAAATTCTGAATCGTTCAACTCCTTTGTTTGCCATCTAAAGGGTATATTGTCAATGGTAGATGTACCTGGATTCGCTGAATCGGGTCGTACATTGATAGTCTCCCTAACGTCGGCAGCTTCTGTAGGCTTTTCTACCTGGTGTGGTAAGTCAGGCTCACCAGAAAATGCAAAATTATGAGGAGCAGGATCGAGACTCATCTCGCCTTCCCCACGCTCTCCTATATAAAGATGGAAAAGCATGAGCCCGAAGTTCTGAATGATCAAGAGGATGGTCTATAGGGTAGATGTTACCTCCGTCGCTAGCGGGATCATCACCAGCCAAATCCATCTCAAGTGCTCGTGAATCTACACACGGCTTGTGGGCTAGTCTCTTCCGCCTAGCAGCTGGGACAACAATCGGAGGTTTCGCCTGAGTAAAAGGACGGAATTCTTCTTCCTTATCAACCACTGTCCCTGAAACATCAAACAGTTGTCAAGATTAATAATTCTGGAGGACAGAGAGAAAAGATAGGTGATTAACCTCGCTCGAAATATTCCTCGTAATCTTCAGGATCTCCGCCTGAGGCCTCTTCAGCAGAGTTGAAGGTCTTTTTTCCTTCTTCGTCGATTCGATGAGTCTTGCTCCGCGTCCTCTGTGACCGAGCATCTTCCCGAATCGCGCGAGAATCAGCCTGAGAAGCCTCCTCAGCCACTAACTCTGCAATCGGCTTCACAGGGACGGGTTTGTTAGCTGCTAACAACCACCTGCAGCTCAAGAATGTGAGCTTTAACTGACGTTCAGCACTCGGGAGACTGAACTTAGCACCAGTGCAGCCCGTCACGGTCCACAGCCATGCCCGAAGACTGTCCACCAAACCGCCATGAGTCCAAAACTGCTGACACGGGTTCCTGACATAAAGCTGATCATAGCCAAACTGACGAGCGAATCAGCAGGGTAGATATGGCTTTATGAAACACTGATTCCTCACCCGGAAGGCCAGATAACCCGGCCTAATGTTCACTAGCCAATTAAAGCAGCCGATATCTAAATGAGTTCGATACTCCCTCGGTCTCTCCTCATCAATCAAACACTCGCCGTATCGGCTGAAGAACTGCGGGAAGCAAGTGGAAAATGCCCAACACTTGTGGACCTGTAGCTACTTCCTGACTTCAAGGAATCTTCGCCCCTCCCACTTGCCATTCTCAAACAACTGTAGTAGGGGAACAGAGCGGTCTGTGGTGTTAGGTACCGACATTATATCAGAACGATGAAGGACGAACCAAGCCATCAAATAAGTGTATAGCAGCTCCACCTTAATAAGAGGAATCCGAGCCGACGGGACACCTTCTTTCTGTGTGAAAGCACTAGAAATCTGTCAAAGCCCTCGATGAATGTTAGCTACCATCACCGGAAGAAGCGAAAGTTTCTTTTTGTAGGCAAGCTGAACCGCTGGGTAGAGCACTTCCAATGGCAAAATGTCACTGGACTGATACGGGACCATGTATTTCTTTAACCAGATAGCGAGGTAACCAGCAAGAAGGGTCATCGGCTGAATCGATGCGGTCGCATGCCACAAGAATGATTTAAACTTGGTCCCTGCGAGAAAGCCACTCTCGGGACTGCTAATGGTATAGGAGTGAGCATCAATCTTCTTCAGCAGACCATTAACCTCTGAAGGAGTAAGCGTTGCCAGCTCACAAATAGCCTCGCCAGAATTGTTCTCCAGATTTCTGAACAAGTAACACGCAAACT
>BQKN01066002.1:148474-193502 GCA_022839385.1 Asparagus kiusianus | reverse complement strand
ATATACATACAAAAAGAACAAGTTTGAGCTGCACGTCAAACTAAGACTTAACTGAACATGCAGATGAATTATGGCAAGAGCTGCAAGCTTGATCTGAAAAGGCAACACGGAGACAGGTTCACAACCAGAAAATATAGCTTTGGAGCAACGCGTTCCTTGAAGTTAACAGACCTAGAAAATAATAATATGAACTCACTTTCAACACGAAATGCTAGCTCAAAGGATACCGAGCGCAGCCCATAGCAACAGCCACGCGACTTGGTTGGCGACTAACAACTTTTAAGCAGGAGAAAAATCAACAATAATTTCACTAAATAAAACCGCAAAAAATAAAGGGTAGTGCGGAGAAAAAGGAGAGCTCAGAATCAAAACGTCACAAGCAGCATTTTCTTTCCCACAGTAATACCAAGCAGCTTCAGAAGCACAAACTCTCTGTTCTGCATAAATATAAAATCCAATCATCATGCAGAACTATGGTTGCCCACAGCCCAGGACGTAATAACACAGATAAAGAGCTGTTTTCAAGATAAACCCACATAAAATCCCAGCATCCAAGCTCACAACACCAAACCCCCAAATGCTGACCAAGCAGTTATCATGCATTATGTTTGCCAGGGTAAGTTTACAGACAAATAACAATCACCGCAAAGCTTCTCTGTCGTCACATGTACGAAGGCGGTGGCATCCTTGGAGGCGGTGGCATTCGTTGAAACCCATTATCTGACCGATTCTGACCAACCCTCTCGGTAGTATTAGCCCTCTGAAGGAAGCTTCCTCCAGATTGAGGAGCCTGGTTAGGGTTAAAAGGGGCCCACCACTGTGATTCACCCTCTAGAGGGATCCAAGGCAGTGGGCTCAAGCCCTCTCGACCCCCGCCCCATCCATAGAACGGATCAAAATGTCTTGACATGCTCTCCGCTTCTTGATGGCTACGGTTAGCAGAGCTCGAGACTGAGGCGAAACCGTAGAATCCGTTGACTTCTGCAGAGGAAGAAGCTGCTGCTAGTGATGATATGAGGGTGAATCCCCTAGGGCGAGATCTCCGCATGGGAGGAAATGGAGCGGTTCGGATGGATGAGGAAGGAACAGACTGCTGATAGATGTGGTTATTATTGCCATGCCCGCGAGTGTGCGTATGGGCTCTCAGCTCTCCTATAGCTGGTGGGCCCAATGGTGGCACTAAATTGCTTCCGTTCCGGGGCCCAGACCTGCATAAAAGGATAGTCTTAACAAACATATTACTAACATGTTCTTCATTAGGTAAATTCCACAAAAACCCTGAACTTTGGGTCTTTTGAACAAAATCCCCTGAACTTTATAAATCATAGAAAAGATCCTGTACTTTCAAAATTATATTTAACCCCCTGAAATATTGAGATTCTCATAAATGATATTAAGGGGTAGATTAACAGTCTAAACTGCCCTTCTAACTACTCTGATGAGGAAGGGCAATGTAGAGGTCATATTTAGTTGATAAGGGTAAAATTGTCCACGAGATGTCACATTAGGAGCAATGTGACAACTTCTACCTATCGTCAAGCATGGTATTTAAGTTAAGACATTCAGGGGTTTTGCTATAGTTTATAAAGTTCAGGGGGGGTTTATCCAAACATCGCAAAGTTCAAAGGCTTTTTTAGTTTACTCTCTTTATTCAAATAGATGAGTAAGGATAATGCTAACACTTACCCGTGAGCGAGGGGATATGGATGAACAAAAGATCCTAACCTCTGCTGGCTGCTGACGTCACTTCTAGATAGCCTTGGACCAAATTGAGATGCAGACTGATCAGCTGAGTTTCCTAGTGAAGAGAAGGGGAGGGAATGCTGCTGTTGCTGCCAATTGTGACTATGGGGTTCAGTGCTAGTAAAATTATGGGAGTTCAGCATATCAGCAGATGGTTGCCCTCCTTCCAGGTTTGTAGTATGGCGAGCAAATGTATTGCTTTCTGGAACAGAATCAATGGAACTTGAAGACGGCATGGTATGCATAGCATGAGGCAGTCCATGTAGTGCCAAGTAAGGACATACATGGGTACTGCTTGAAGCACTTGACCGCTCTCCATATGTTGTGTTACCCAAAGATTCATGATCTTTTCAATAAAATGATTGGCAAGCAATAACAATGACAGAAATTAAAAGAGTAATCAAGAGAAAGTAATCGGATAATTACAGAAAGATGAGATCTCTTACAAGAATTATGCTGGGATTCTCCTTCCCTGCAGACAAAAAAAAATCCGCGATGTTAACTCCAATTTAAACAGTCAAGAGAGCGCAGAGCAAGTGCAAATATCAAGGCATCATGAAAGGGGTGATTTTTTTAAATTCATGATATGGTAAACGAGAAGCAGCAATTATCCGAGAAGCCTATGGCTCTTAAGAGTACAGAAATGCCATAGTTCAAGTAACAGTGTTGATGTTTTATGTAACTGGGCCAATTTTACAAGTGATAGGAGGCTCTACGACAACAAAAAACTATGAGGAATCAAGTCATCATGATTATATCCAGTCCACAGAGAGAATGTAAACTGGGGGTTTCATCCCGGGAAAGCCATAGGACCTGATGATATACCTAATGAAATTCAAACGTGTTTGGTTAATTAGGGGTTAAATGACTAGTCAGTTTACCTACGACAGCATTCCAGCTTTTTTATACAGACAATACCAAGATAAGATGAAAATGTAAATTTATTCTTCAACATCATTTGACGCCTTTTTCCCAAAGACAATGCTAAGTAAATTTATTCTGTAACATCATTTGATGTCTTTTTCCAAAGAGTATGAAGTAAACTGAGAGGGATGATTTATATGTTACACTAACACATGTGATCTGACCAGGACAACCCAGTTTATCTATCGAACCAAGTGATTATTGAAATATTTTTCAACTTTTCCTATTGAAAGGAGTTGAAGAAAACGACAGTAAAAATGTAGATATATTAATCTCATATTTTAATAAGGAACAAGATAACGAATGGAAAAGAATAACAAAGTAAATTGGGTCCCTAAAACATCTATAATATTTACAATTATATTCACATGATTCTAATCGATGAAAGAAAATCTGTTATAGTAACAAGATCAATGTCCACGGAATGAAACCAGCTCCATGAATTAGATATATGACCCATAAGTTGTCAAAAATTTCAAGATCAGGTTGAGGATTAACATGATCCTGCCGAAATCAAGTTTCCCCAGCAGGACTCAGGTACTTATTTATTCTTCTTCTTTCTTCTTTTTTTTTTTTTTTTGGTATGCATTACATTCAACTGTCATGATGATTTTCAGTCTAATGGATTGAATTACAGCACAATGCAGAGACAAAAAAGGTCCAAGATTAAGAGGAATAAAATAACTTGCTACGAAACCTCAAATGCCAATTGCCATACCAATTTTAAATTTTCTTGGTGATGCGATGAAAGCTCATGCACTTAAAAAGCAAAATTCAAGGGTCCCCTCAATTATGGAAAGAACATAATAAAGAGAGATGAGATGATAAGATTTTATATAGAAAACCTCCAATAATCAATCTCCAACGGATCATACACAGATCATGAGACAAGTGAAGAAAGAAACAGCTATATGGTGTATGGTCATTTTCATTCCTGGATGATACAATAGAATACATAAAGACTGCTTAAAAGAGGAAATCTGTGAAGGAGAAAATGCTAGATGGACAATCTTTTTAAAAAAAGAGCCTTTTCGATTAGCAACCAATTAAAAGTAAATGAGACGTATTCAACAGAGAACCTGATTTTCTTCAAAAGATATAAATTTAGAAGGAAGAAAGGAACTCTACAGTTTTGTGTGAAACTTACTCGAACAATGATGCGAGCTGTGTAATTCCCCGGAACGGGCACCACTGAAATCCAAACGGCTGTAAAAAAATAGTCACATATCAAAATAATCAACTTACATGTAGAATTATGAATGTAGAAAATTGAAGAATTAATAATGAAGAATGAAACGTAACATGTTACATGTCATATTTAATAAGATTAGTATGGGTTACACATGCGTTGCACTTGCTGCTCCATGTAGATATTGCACAAAAATTGAAGTACATAGGATAATAGATATGTGCGATGAAAATGTACACAAAATTTGTGCTAACGCTTGTATGTGGAGTTTCAAAAAAAACAGTTTTGATGTAGCTTGTCTTTTACATTGACATTATGTATAGATGTGCTATTTCTTTTAGTAATTTCTCTACAATGTTTGGATCAGAACTTCAGCTTAGTCAGTAACTTACCTATATTGCATTATATTGACTTCATATCTTACTTATTTTTATAATTATTTTGTTGTTTTTAGCTTTGTTTTTCCAAAAAATACATCAAATGTAAAACTTATGATGACATTGCTGTATCAGATGGGAACTCTACAAATATGCATTAACTTCATAGCTCATACAAACATTCATTAAATATACAATACTTTGTCAACTTCTAACAATTAGCGTGAATCTTTTTTTCAATTTTTAGAATTTCATGCTGCATATGATACAATTACAAGATTAGCTAGACTTAACAACTAAAATATGATTTTAGAGAGATAACAGCTAAAGAGCTTGTCTTCTATCTATACATAAATAACCTAAAGACTAACCTAAACCATTTGACATGACTGAGAAAAGGTTAAAATCTAAACTATTTACTGATAAATTTAGGAAAAGGAAGAAGAGGGTTTGAACAAATGATTAAATACTACTATTCTCCAACCTTTTATGGTTGACACCAAATAGTTAAAACTGTATGATTTTTTCAAGCACCACATGGGCACAAAATTTAGCATCATCATAGAAGAAGCCAGGTCCCTCAACCTCGCTCTTGATAAAATAGAAAACAATCACAAGATTAATTTCATACCCTCTCACATTTGATGGCCTTCTTTCCCCATTTCCTCATCAACATTCTTTTAAATACTTGAGGGGCAAATTCCTTCACTCAAACTTGAATCAATTATTAGTTATCATGCTCTCTCCCCTCCATGACCACCACCATGAAATGAAGTCCAACGACAAGACCAAGAACCCAAAATCCCTCACCCAACAGAAGTCACCAATAGCTCCACAGGTGCTGCTGCTTCCGTTGAAAGGCGGCGTTGGCGGAGTGCCACGGGGCACTGGCCACATGCCATATGAGAGAAGTAAGAGGAGGAAAGTCAGGGTGAGAACTGTAAAGGAATCATAGTTCCAGTTGCCGCTGCAGTGACAGAGAGATTGATGCTGAGTTCTCATCTTCTCATCATGATTCATAGCTGGAGCCCTCGGAGAGCTCAATTCCCCAATCGAAGAAATGTCAAAGACGAGGAGTAGGTGATAGAACAAGAAGTCGGGGAGGTAGAAGAAGGAGAAGGCGAAGAAGAGAAGAGGGCAGAAATCAAGAGTAGGCATCGGAGGTGTCGGGGTCTTAGGTTGGGACACGTGTTGTTAACACATGCGGGAGGAAAATTGCGGAAGAGAAAGGATGAGACACGCGTTTTTGGGCCCCACCAGGTAAATTGCGGAAAAGCAAGCTGGTTCCGCAATGGCTAGGGTTTTTTATTATATATAGTGGTATCCTAGCAAATACAATGCAGCTATTGCGTGCTGCATATATTTTCAATTTTTTACAGAAAAAAAAACATCATAATCGGCTTGTTAAAACAGTACTGTAATGGCCTATATTTATAGAACAACCTATATAAGCAAATTATAAGCAATAAAATTATTCTTGAAGGATTTGCAGTTTAAGTAGTTAAACTAATGCCAATTACATTGATGGACTTGAATAAAAACAACAAGATTGAACATATAACACTTGGTATGCTATTTTCATTAGATTCTCTAAAGAGTTAAGTGTGAATCTCATTTGCGGTTTTTCCATTAACACAGAACTGATTAATGGACTTTATTTAGATTTGCTTTGTGCGAACTGATTGAAAGAATGAAATATCTTCAAAATACTACATCATTTTTGTTGATATCTCTGTAAGTCTCCTCAGTTCTCTTGTGTTCTAATGACATGTCTACATTTTGCGTAAAGAAAGTACAAAGGTTTTCTCCTTATAGCCATTGACTATCACATATGTTGCAACCTACTCTTCCATTCTCTCAGAGGATTATTTTTTCATAGAAAAATTCAAAAATGAAAATTTACTACGCTATGGTTGGTCATGGAAGCAATGCTAGAATTCTTAATATTTCTTATACAGTTATACCAACAATCCTAAGAAGCATGGATATATGGACATGTCAAATACCAGGAAATTACATAGTAAACAACAAATGCCAAGAAACATCATATTTATTATGGTGTCCCGTGTACCCAACACAGTTTTACAATATAAGTCAACAATTTGCAATTGTGTGTACTGCAGCTGCCACTGACCACAATAATGCACCATAAGCTCCAATATCTACCGAGCATAGTGCTTCTAGTGGACCTAGAGCAGCCAGCGATATATAAAGATGCTTATATGTAATTTCAGCTATAAGAACCCGTTTACTATGGACCTATATGAAATGGTATGAATATACTGATATTAAATTTAGTGGTTGATAACCTGCATTTTTCATCTACAGAGTAGGGAAAACAACACATCAATACTCAATAATTGGTTAACAGTTTTGGAGGAAAGGTAGAAGCAAGAAACACCGAGATTATCAACATGCTAAATAGGCATTTACTCAGCCATAATGATTTCTAAAGTGACATTTACTCAGCCAATGCTTTGTGTGTTTGTGTCTGTCATGTATCCTTTGTTTGCATATAACATTGAAGAGCAAATGTGACGACTGACGAGTTAAGATTGAACTTTTCAAATTAACTACTCGATTTGATAATGATAATGCATTCTGATAACAAAGCTACAGAAATTCCGTAAGTTCACCAACTGTCCCAACCATCTCGTGACGTCGCTACACCGTGCACCTTGCATATAATGCAAGTAACCACCCAAGTGACAAGCTTATAATCCTAATGTCCTTTTTAGGGTTGTATTCTAAAAGAGTTACCTCTGTTTTCATTGAGAATGAGATAAACACAATAATCTAGTAGACCAGAACAAGGTTTGAAATCCCCATGCTAATCATGGTCTAGGTTCGCCTTCATTAGTATTGGTATTGACAGTTTTGGAAGCTTCATATTGGAATTAGAAGAACATGAAATAAAGGGAAAGTTTAATCAGAAAATTTGCAATTCTTCTCATGATATTATAAGTCAAAACTTTTGGGTACTCCGGATTGGAAATCTCCTCCTTTATACCCAATGTCAACTTGTACAAGTTGTAACTAACCAACATTGACAGCTTTGATCGTTTTAAGCTGAATCTGTATGCATAAAATATTAAAGTCAGATATGATATAGCAGATATGTATCAGTATTGGCTGATACTTCAAAAACTGGTCTAGAGTAAATGTATATGGCAGTCTATGTATTAGAACATGGCATCTTCATTATTGGGCTTCATACTCTACTTCTCCTAAACTATTAAATTTGTCTCTTACCCCCTAACTATTTTTAGTCCTTACGTACCCTCTAAACTATTGACTTTGTTCTCTACTTACACCACAAAATATTTTTGGTCCCAACTTGCTCCCTAAACTATTAAATTTGTTTCTGCTTACTCCCTAAACTATTAAATTTGTTTTTGCTTACTCCCTTAACTATCAAGTACCTAGTTACCGCTTCATTTTATTATTTTGTGTGTCAAGAGAAAAGTGATAGTTCAGGGGGTAAAATGAGACTCAAAATAGTTCAGGAGGCAAGCAGGGAACAAATTCTATTGGGGCAAGTAGAAACATGAGCCTACTGATTAAATGATTAGTGTAGAATCCCCTCCCCTACGCACCCCCACCCAACCCTCAAAAAAATAAATAAAAATAAAAATGACACCGACAGCCTCCTCTTAGGTAATTGAAGAAAAAGGGAGAGGAAGAGTTTTCATGGGTAAACATAACTGTATGCAGATAAAGGAACCATAACGTGTAACCCTACTAATTGGACATCATGACGTGCTATATGATTGATGAAGCAAGATTGGTGCTGAGGTGAAGGAATGGACAAATTGATGACACGGATGGAGTAACGACACGGATGGAGTAATGGAATAACTTTGTCCACTTTATTGAATTTAGAACAGACTTTGATAAGTATCTCAACTGGAATACAAATTAAAATAAATTTATGTCACTTCAACAGGTCTCTCCCCTAATGGAGGAATACATTTAAGGAATAATTACAATCACATAACTATTGAACCGGCATTCTTAAGTAGGGAAGCATACGATTCGGATACGGCTCGGATATGATACGTATTATATCTGTATTTACTTGTGAATCACATACAGATATGCCTCGGCAAGAAAAATTCATATCCATATCTACCAAAACCGGATACAGATATACATGCGTATACAAAACAAATATGAGACAATTAGATAATATCGGAAGAACTATATCATTCATATGATACAAGAGAGTTCATTAATATGTTTGTTTAAGCATAGATTAGATCTCTTAATCATCAAAATTAACCTCAAATCCATTAATCTAAGGATTAAAAAATTGTTACAACTGTATGAACAACATATATTCGGATATCTCGGATACGGATCCGATATGTCACTACATATCCATATCTGTAACCATATCCGCATCCTAACGGATACGGATATTTTTTTGCACCTCTTTTCTTAAGTGACGAATTTAATTCACAGCCCACAAATGCCTAAATTTAGGGTCATCAAAAAATGAATTGTGCTGTGATGACAGCAGAGAATTTAAGATTACGCATGTGTTGTATAAGCTGAGACAAAGATACCTATCAAAACATAGGACCCTAGTCAAGTGAACAGTGTATTTAACTATATATAATATGAACTCCATCAAATTTCCCCGCGCACTGACACTCTAAGTGAACAAACTAATAGACAATCATCATCTCAAAGAGAAGACAATAATACTTAGTTTTTTGGTAGTTCCATGAGGTTGCCCACCAGTTGCTAGTGCAAAACCTAATTTGACCACTAAATTTTCCTAAATTTCAGGCTAGACATCAACATGGAAAAGGAATGCATGAAAAGGGGGTTTCTTCAGGTTTTACCTTGCACAAGGCACTAAATGCTAACATTGGCTGGAACTGGTATGCATATGATTCCAACAATTCCATAACATTGCAAAGGACATGATTCCGTACATGAATTATGAAAACCTCCATGAGGTTAAAATGAGACAAGCAACAAGCTACGGAAGACAATCGGGAAAATATAGAGAATTTTTCTAACAACTTCTCACCAGAATATGGAAACGAAAACAAAGATGGCATTACATACAGTGATTAACATTAAGATTGCAAGTAGTTGACAGCATTGTAACATCAGGTAAATTTTCACATACAGCAGGTTGAAACATTTAGTACAGAAGTTCAGCATGAATATGTTCGTGCAGATACATCATTGCATCCTAGTTGTTCTAGGCAACTCTTTTCAAGGATCAAAAATCTATCCACGTAAGAAAATATGTTCGACAAATATCATACTCCCTTTAAAAGTGGGAGTTCTAGAAAAAAAATTATTGGTCGGTTTTACCCCTAATCCTATTCAATATCAATATTCTTATTCTTATTATAATTGGCTATCAACTAAAGTTACTAACTCAAAATAAAACTTCTAAATTAAAGCTCTCTTCATTCAAAACTAAATAATAAAAAATTGATCTAATTAAAAATTGTTGACAAGAGTAGAAAGAATCTTACAGGACATTAGCATTATAAACATAACATGCATTACATGTGTAAACATTAACTAATTGATTGATACAAAATTATAAAATTAATTTATTTATTAACAACAATTGATCAAAATATTTTTTGTATTAATCCATTAAATCTTTCATATTTTGAAAATAGTCCGTCAAAACATTGAAATTGTTATTAGGTAACTCAGTTTTTAATTTTTATTGAAATTAGTCCTTCAAATTCATCAATGGTATAATAGCAATATTGAAATTAGTCCTTCAAATTCATCAATGGTATAATAGCAATATGAGGGGATAATTTCCCTCTAATTGCTTTTTTTTACTCTTGATTGGAGGAGCTAATATAAAAAACCCTTAAAATTTGGGAATGTAATAGCTATTTTCAATGATTCGATGAATTAATTTTAAAATAAAAAAATTGAGCAACTTAATAGTTGAATGTTGTTATCTTCATAAACTTATTGAGAGATTTTACTTAAATGCTTATAAGTTTTCTTATTCTATATTCATTAGGGATTAAAATAGAAGACTTTTTTTTACTTCATAAGAATTGTATGGCATCTATTATTATTAGATATGAGGCATTGAGGAAACCGATTGCCATATGAGTGACTAATCTTTTCGAATGATTTGTTGCTTATAGTGTGTACAGTCACAACCACATAAAATGTAAGTTGAATGTACATAAATATAAATATTAAGAAAGTTCACAAACAATATTACATCATCGAGTAGATATCTAAAAGAAACAATTTCATGACCAAGTTATATTAAAAAATAAACTAAACAATCATGATATTTAATAACGTCCAATGCATGTGTTTCTCACCTAGTTTCTAAAATGCCATGAGTCCTCATAAAACTCCATGAGTATGATACGAATGCTTACCAACTCAGAATAACTGAGATCATAAAAGTCCTCAGTCACCCAGGCATCGAGATCAAAATCAGAAGATGAACGATGACCATTTGCATACAGCCACCGACCCTTCTCAACTTTCCTGCAATTCGGACACTGCATTGCTCCCTTTGCATTGAATGCAGACCCAATACAATCTGAAAAAAAAATGGAGATATGTGTCATGCCAATGGAATTATTAACTGCAGCACTTGTATTATAGCAAAGAGTTCAATCATACATTCAGACTAATCACCACACGAATGAAAGTTGCTTTTCCGCTTTGCTTAACTAGGTTACCGGTTTTGTAATTGTCAAATGTATTTGTAGTATGCTACAACATGATCTGAAACAACTTATTGAAAATAGCAAATATACCCTTGAATGCAAATGGGTTCAGCATCATGACATAAAGGAACAAGTGATCATACCAACATAATAGTTTTTAAAGCATAGATCTTACAGGAAAACTTTCAGCTCATACAACAATTCATGAATTCGTTACTGGACTATTAAGTTTTATTTTAGTGGGTGGATTATTTCTAAAATTCAATGAAAATTTTCACCCATAATTCTCTAGGTACATTTGATAAATGAAATTCTAACATATTTTCTGCTAAACTGCTCTTGAAAAGAATACAACGCAAACAAATGAACAGAAAGTGATGTCATAGATACTAAGGGTGTCAACTTGGTCATGATAAAACTAAAAACTGTCTAAGCCATAATTCATAGGTTTTGGAAGCTACAGCACCACATAAAACCCATGGGTCCTATCTTTTCACCCCTGCCTGACCAGAACCGGATTAAATTCTAAACCAACACCTGTATAAAGATTGTTTGGAACCCGCCACATATCCATCCATATACAAGTAATAAGCACCCACGCACCATCCTCAAATATGCTAACCCCCATCCAACAACAAGCACACCCATCCACAGAAGAAAAACACATGTTTGCAATGTAGGAGACTAAGATCAGGAGGTCTTTAGTCCTTAGCAGTAGGATTCACTCTTCTACACATATTGTGCTCAGTTTCTAGATATTTTCTATACTCCAATGAAATTTTTAACGATGAATGCCTGGGTAGGGTTAAGGTTAGCACTAATTCTCCAAACTTAGCAGTTACCTTTACAAATCAAACTAATTTCTGTGAAGTAATTCTATTCAGGTACAAATTAAAGAGGCTTATTCTATTAACTGCAATTCCAGTATGTCTTTACATGTATCAATGGAATGGATAATGAGAAATACTCCACAATTGTTTCTATATTAATTTTTTGTTACACCTCGAGTGCTATGCAAGCATTTAATCTTTTACCTTTGCACCCAACCAATTTCTGGTGTCTTAGTTAATCTTTATCCATCTATGCCAATGAAAGTATTTTGACCCTAAGCTAACATTCTCTTGTCCACTTTTGCGCGTACATCATTCACATTCCATAAATACTACGTCAAAGAACCAATGCTCTCACTGCTCATAACCATTCATGCACAAGAAAACCTAAGATAATTTGTTCTGTATTAATGCTCTTTTAGCAATACAACAATTTCAACTATTTGAAAGAAAATTTTCAACAGCTACACTACATTTGTCAACCATACAAGTGAACCCAGTTGCAATTTTTAATTACAACGACATTTCTCACAGTAGTCCTTGAAAAGATTATTTTCATTACTGAACCATGGGATTAGTATCTGTAAGCTCCATAATACAACTACTTTGAATGCATAACAGCTTGTACATCACCATAAACGCCACTTGTTGACAACGGACTAATACTTCCCTTAGCTCATTATCCTTTATTAACACCCATGCCAAGCTACTTTGCTTGCTAGAGAGTAGGTTCCTCCATTAACCAAAACAACATCAACAAAGCCTCTACCCCGAATTTTAGGGTCAGATACATGAAATCCTATTTGTCCATCCATTCCTATTATGGTCAACTCCTCCATTAAGTTAACTATTATAATATTTTCCTTAATTGCTTTCAACTTCCAAGCAAGTTCTTTAGGTCTTCCTCTAGTCATTTTTGCCCCCATTAACTATAATCTTATCTTGCTTCTCTTAATCAATACACTTAGTGGCTTCCGTTATACATGGCAAAACCATCTCAGTCAATACTCCCGCAGTTTACCGCTGATAGGAGCAACCTCTAATCTCATATGAATGCACTCATTTCTTATCGTATCTTTTAATGTATATCCAAATCCAACCTAAGGATTTATCTGAACGCTCTACAGTCCTCCGCTCTACCAACTGACCTAAGCTCCTCTACTAACCCCAACTATCAAATCTTAATTACTCCCAATTTTGTTTGGTTCAGCAATAAAAAGTTCCCAAATTTCCGTTCCCTTCTATGTTTCTACCTATCTATGAACTATATAGATCGTATATTTGCAATAATTCCAACACAATTCTCTCAAAAAAGATGGAAAAGCCTGAAACCTGATCAACGATCATCTCAGATCTTGCCATAACTAAAACACTCCTAAAGTTTAATTCTTTCTCAGCCTTGCCAGAATTCCCGCTCAATTCTTAAAAACCAGATCCATAAATCACAGATCTAGAAACCACAAACACATTCAAAGCTGAAAACATCAGAAAACCCTAAAGCGCCACGAAATTGAGATGAAAGCGATCACCTAAATGAAACCTGTGGCCGCATTGAAGACTCGCGATCGACCGCTCGCGATGATCCGTCAAGGTCTCGAGGCAAATCGAGCACGAAGCGTCCAAGCTCCCTTCTCTGCTCTGAGGTACACCAGGCGCCTCGAGATCCATAACGAGCTCGACAAAAAAAGAAACCCTAGAATCGCTCAAAAAACGCCCATTTTTTGTTTATAGAGTCGAGATGGTGAATCGAGAGGGGGGAAGAGAGACGGTGGGGGGTTTCGGACAGATTAAGGGCATGTAGATATTCTAGAAGTTATTACCAGATCTTGTATTTTTTTTCCTTTTTTTTTCTAGAACTTATTACCAGATCTAGTATTTTATTTATTTTATTTTGTATTGCTAGTAGTTGAGAGGGGTTAAATGGTAATAAATCGAGGTAAATTATGCTAGATCTAGAACTTATACCATGATAAATTTTATTTTATTATTTTTATTAGAAAGTCAAAAGGTCCCAGGAAAAAAATAATAATAATTTATCATCTTAAAAAAAATAGCATAATTTACTCGCTTCAATACAGACTAAAAAAATTTAGTTTGTATTGAAGTGGGTAAATTATGCTATTTTTTTAAGATGGTAAATTATTGTTTTTTCCCTGGAGACCTTTTGACTTTATAATAAAAACAATAATATAAATTTATCATGGTATAAGCTAGTTTTCAAAAGTTGATGAACGATAATTTTCTTAATGAGACTTGAATGTGCATCCTATGTTTTATATGTTGATATGATCTACTTATTAAATTGGGTCAGTTGTGTCATAATCGACATACGATCAGCATTATATGAATCACATTGTTGATGTAACGATAAACATTCTTTTTTATTATTTGAATCATCTTAAAGTTAGCTAATACACGGTGAAAAGATGATGAAAGCTATAAGATCATAGGTAGATCTAGCATAAAACCAAAGATGATAGTTGGAAAAAATAACTATATTAGAAGATGAGTTATACTGAGAATGTTGGTTGGATTTTATCTTCAACGTGAACCATTAGATTGAATTGTGGTGTTGTTTTTTTTATAGAGAATCACAGGAAGCGGCGATGGGGGTGGTGGCTAGGGAAGCATGTGGGATGGTATTGGATATTTTCGCAGAGTAATTCAAAAAGAGCGAGTTTGTTTAGACGATGAATGCAGCGACTATTATTAAGAGCGACTATTATTAAGGCTTTCCAACCGACTAGACGATTAACTGCAGATGTGGTAGTGATAAAATAGATGAGAGACATGTTTCTAAAGAAACTCAAAAATGAGATTCTTGCGAGAAACATTCCGGCGTCTATGCGGAGGAGCTTCCAATACTGGCAATAAATTTTTCGAGATATATATTTTTCACAAACCGACAAGGATGCAAATATGCGTGGGCTTTCGTTGCTGCCTAATTTGATCTTTGTATATCGTTCTCTCTTTTTCAGGTTGAGATGCAAATAGGCTCTTTTAGAAGTTCCAATTTTCATATTAAAAAAAAGAATCTATAGTCTATGAGAAACCGTACCATTGATCATATAAAAGCCATGTGTCAAATTATCAATAATGCAAATTATTTGACATTCGATCCACCAATTCCTAAGTCGCGCTATGTTTCCATGGAGACTTGGGGCAAACAATTTGTACGATACTGGGCTTGAAGATTCGCGTCTCTCAGAGGGATGAAAAAAAATCAAGTCAAGCGCGGCACGTAACCTTGGGCAGGCCCAGTCTTAAGCATATTGGGCCTAGACTGAATATATCAGGCTCTTGCAAGGAAAAGCATGTTTGGGCTGGATCATACTCCACTAGAGTATTTGTTAAGTTTAATGAATTGTAATCAATTTTCATTAGCTGAGCCAATGAGCCATGAGTGTTTGGCAAATGAGTAAATATTGTTGAGTTATTTTAATGTTGAGTTATTTTATTGCAATAGGATATTGTGTGAAATCACAGGGTATAGATATTATTTTTTACTTGGTCAAATCTCATGGCTAATCCACCATAAATATTCACTTAGCTTATTGTTTAGTAGATCATAACCTAAATGTTTTTTCAATGTCAGACCCTTAAATCATTAGTAATGTAATTAGTCCTTTATATTTGTGCATGTAATTTGATATTAGTCCCTCAAATTACTCAAATACGTCGGCATTGGTCCTTCAATTGGTCCTTCAGTTAGATTTTCTATTTAAAATATCTAACTCTAGTTAGTTTAGACTAACCGAGGGTGTCTAATTACCAAAATACCCCCTTACTCATTGAGTACGCCACCTTGACCATCGTTTCCCTCCTCACTCTTTCCCGCTCTCCACAAAAGTAAAAGGGGTGAATTTGCCTAATATTGATATCAAGCCCTAAACCGAGTCCAAATTAATTCCAAGTCGTAGCAGCAGATTGAAGGAGAAGGATTTCCACAAAATTTTGATGAAGAGAAGTATCTTTTTTCGATTAGGTTTAAATTTAGTTATAATGTAATCTTGTTCCCTCAAATCAATTTTTATGATGATTTTTGGTTACTGTCAAGTGTACGTCAATGGTAAATTGGTGTATGCTTTTTATTTAAACCAAGGTTTTATTCATTGTATGCACTTTTTTTATTTCATATCGTGGTTGATTATAATGTTTAGTTACTGTACTTTTGAGATTTTTGTATACGTGCTATTTGTATTGTAGTTTTGGTTAATGCATGTAAGTTTAATTTCTTGAATCTTGATGGAGGAGGGTGTCATGGAAATTGTACTTCTGGGTTCACTTTGATCAAAAGCTTCATTATGACGAGAAGCCGAGAACTCCATAGCAAATAAAAGCCAATTGCTAAACATCTCAAAAATAGCTTATCGTTATAAGGCACAAAAGTGACATATAAGCCACTTTGGGCATGTTTAGGAACTTGGCTTATAATTCACAAATGAATTATAAGTCAAGCTGATTTCAATAGTAAGTGTTTGACAAATAGATGAATTATAATCCATTATTGTTGTTAAAATAATAAAAAAGGACATTTACTCTAAAGATAATTCATGAGGTTGGAGAGGGAAGAGTAGACTTTAGAATTATCTTAAATATTGACGGGTAAGCTCGTTATTTGTTTGGTCAAACTAGGTTGTTTACAAGCCATTAAAAATAAGTTGGGTTGGGGCAGCTTTTAAAAAAACTTATAAGGCAAAATAAGTTGGCTACCAAACATGCCTCGGTAGCTCATATGCCACATCACTTTAATTTATTTCCAAACATGCTATTTAACTATTCACCAAACATTCTACAAGCTAATGAGGTTTATATAATAACAAATTATTAAGGTTTGTTTAGCAACTGAGTCACTAACTTACACAAGTCCACTAACTTGAATAAGAGTCTATAATGTGTTTGACAAAAACTTGTACAAACTTGAGCTAGTTCATTTTAGTTTAAAAAAATGAGTATTTTTCTAGGTTATCTTTGAATTACTTTTAACTTGATTCAAGCATAATCCAGATAAGACTTTGACTGGTTTAGTGCCTAACTTGATTCAAACTTAACCCAAATAAGAACTTAACTGGATTAGTGCAAAGTTGCCAAACACAACCCTGATGCTCTTCGATGAAACCACATTATACTTAGATTTAATCAAGAACTATTTAACAAAATAAACCTATTGTTTACACCCTTTCCAACCCCAAAGAAAACGAATGCAATTTCAATAATTTATACTTTATAATTACAGGCCATAAAACTTAACCAATGCCTCCATTGATGCATATCATGTTTACTCATTACTAAACATGTATGGTATGTTTAGATGCAAGGTAATGGACGGGTAATGAAAGAAAAAAAAAGAGATTTACTAGAGTTTTTTTTTAAAGAGGGGCAAGAGCATCTCCAATCACTCTCCAAAATCTCCATCCTTCCAAATTTAAAAAAGGAATTCTCTTTGGAGAGGATTCACTCTCCAAATTAGTGAAGCTAGAATTTGGAGAGACTCTCCAAATCACCATTTAAACTTTTATTATTTACACTTTTACCACTTTTAACTATTTAATTTCTTAAAAATTACCACTTTATCATAATTCTTAATAATTTAAATTAGATGTTTAATTTCAAATAAATATAATAAAAAATTATTAATCTAATTTTTTAAATAATTATATATTTAGAAAGTTCTCATCGTGATCTTCAAAATGAAACTAAAATTAATTTATTTTAATATTATTTTAAAATTATTATTTTTAAATTAAATAAATAAAGATCAGACATGAAAATTTAAATACGAGGATATATTTAACTTGTCCCATAATAAAATATAAGTATAAATTATAATATTTAAATTATATTCCTCAGTTGACTCAAGCTAGAATTATATATGGAGAAGATGTTAAAGGAAGTAAAGGATTTCAGTTCGATCATGTTTGGACGATTCTCAAGGATGCCAAGAAATGAGATGATCCTAAATCTAATCATGCGGCTGGGAGCATCTCTGAAGGATTAGAGTCCAACACACAAAATCAGCCTAATGCAACAGAGGAAGTTATGGATTTAAACACGAAGAGCGAAAAATTTATAAACTTGAGTGATGGTCAGTCTCCCACGGACAGATGCAGTAATGAAAACATGTTTACCATACAACACTTGCTTCAATTTGATAACTTCAATCTGATGGCTCACACAATTTTACATAAACATTGAGGACAACGAAACGAGCCCTCCCCAAATCCAATGCCATAGTTGATAATTGGGCCCAAAACCTCCAAAGAACTTTAAAAAACGAGGAAATAATAATCAGATAAATACAAGATTGTTCAGTCGTTAATGCTTTGCTCCACTTCTTCTTGATGCCCAAATCGCAAATGCTAAGAACCACTTATTCTGAATTTACCTGCGCACATACAAATTCCGTAGTTCACATATATTTTGCTTAGGAGGGCTTAAATCAAAATAGCAATCTCCCTCAGAACAAATTTAGAGTTTCATCAAGAACGATTTATTTCAGACAAGGCTGAAACTACATTTAATTTAGTGCAATCATAGGGAGATCCCGTTTCTTTGAAAATGGAAATAAAATAAAAATAAAAAAACAAAAAAATTGATTAAAAGAAAACTAGATGCCTCCTCAGTTCAGGTCTCCATAAAATATCCGCATAGGTGGATTAAATCACACCCTCGGAAGAACGAAAGTTTTAAATTTGATCATCATCGGTGACAAAAAAAAATCAAATTCTTCAACAAAAATCACAAAGAAAATTAGAATAATAGAGATATTTGTACCCTCAGATTCAGTGAATTATTTCATCAAATTGTAGTCAGCCCACTACTTTACTTCCAAAGATCTTCCCAGGGACTTAATCCACCATATAAAACCCAAAAAAAAAGAGAAAAAAAAGATATATTCTCAGATCAGGTCTCCAAATTTTTTTTTCCGCATAGTCGGGATTACCAACCTCGGAAGAACGAAAGTATTGATCATCACCGAATAGAGCGCGATTTAAAAAGAATAAAGTAGAAAAAAAAATCAAAGAAATTAAATCGAAAACCGAGAGATTTAAGAACTAAGAACACCTGATCTTCGCTACGCCGTCAAAGAAGAGGAATCGATGGTTTATATAGAGAAAAATTAAACCCTAACTCTGATGCGCAATGGAAGGGCCCGGATTGGGCTTTAGGTGCATGGGCTTCGGTATTTGGACACTGTCCGCATGGGGGGGGCCTGATCAGAAGTTCCTTTTAGAGCCCATTTTTGTAGTTTATAAGGGTTTCTTTCGTAGTAGTCCCTCAATCTATCTTGTTTTGATGTTAGTCCTCCAGATCTTCCTACTTTGAGATTAATCCTCTAAATCCTATTAATTGCTTGAAATAAGTCCGTGTAGTTGGCACATAGTTAAAATGGACGGAATATTTTGTCATTCTATGACAACTTTGTAGCAATTTTCGTTATAGATTCTTTTATACATACAAACAACTAATTTCAAACAACTAATTGGATTTAGAGGACTAGTTTTAAAATATTAAGATTTGAGGCATTAATACAAAATACCAAAGATTTTGGAGATTAATATAAAAAAACAAAATTAGGGATAAATTTCACAAAGCGCCCTTAAATTTGGAGGGTTGCCAATGAAATCCGCTAAATTGTTTTTTCACCAAACGCCCCAAGCTTTCTTGTGCCCCACAGAGCTCCCTAAACTTTCAAGTTTTGCCGAAGAACCCTAATAGCATTAAAGATTCGGGAGGCTTTTATTTGCTATATATAATTAAAAGAATGATTGATGTCTATATTGTCTGCTAGCCTTTCGCCCGCATCTGTTGGTGGGTAGAAAGAAAGAGAGTGAGAAATTGAATAATTTATTGCATAGTTAGCTTGATTCAAGCTGAATTTAAAAAGAAAATCCTAGCCCAACAAATTTAAGCGATTTAAAAAGTTTAAGGATTTATCCTTCAAATGAAATTTAATGATTTAATTCAAAAAAATATTGCGGAGCAAATTTAAAAAAAAAATTCCGAAATGAGAGAGATGCACAAAACAATCGTAAACTTTAAAAGTCATATTAAAAGCCCACTAAACTCTAGCTAATCTCATAAAACCGCTTATTTTTCTGAAATTCATCAAAAACCTTCACCTTCAAAATAATTGCAGGGCTACCCTTTTGAGTGCTGACTTCAGAGTTCCCAAACCTCCGAGAGCGAAGCTAAACCCACAATAATCGAAAACCCCACCAACTGCCAATGCGGCCGCCGCCGGCAGAGTTCCCGGTGAAACCCGCCGACATCACCGGCCGAGGCCGCGGCCTGATCGCCACCCGCACGATAAAGCCCGGCGAGATCATCCTCATCGACTCCCCTCTCCTCCTCTACCCCTCCTCCCTCCAAACCCTAGCCTCCTTCTGCTCCTCCTGCTTCCGCTCTCTCCCCCAAAACCCTAACCCTAACCCTAACATCCCCTGCCCTTCCTCCTGCCCCTGCCTCTTCTGCTCCCCCTCCTGCCTCTCCTCCCACCCCTCCCCACTCTGCTCCTCCCTCCGCCACCTCCCTCCGGCGGCCTCCTCCGACGATCTCTTCCTCGCCGCCGCCCACTCCCTCTCCATCACCTCCCCCGACTCCTTCTCCCGCCTCCTATCCCTCCATGGCGCCGACCTTGTCCAAAAAGACCACCTCAACGCCTTTGGAATCATGGAGGGGCTCGGCGAGGAGCGAAAGGTTCGGGCTTATGGGATTTACCCTTTGGCGTCTCTTTTTAATCACGATTGCTTGCCGAATGCTTGTAGGTTTGATTATGTGGACGGGGTGGGTAGGGATGGGAGGGGGAATACGGATATTATTGTGAGGGCGGTTCATGAGATATCGGAGGGGAGGGAGGTTTGCTTGAGCTATTTTCCGGTGAATTGGGTGTATAAGGAGAGGCAAAAGAGGCTGGGGGAGGATTATGGGTTTGTTTGTGAGTGTGATAGGTGTTTGGTTGAGAGGGAGTGGAAGGATGAGGAGGAGGAGGGGAGTGATGAGGGGATGGATGTTGAGGTGGAGATGGAGGAGGATGATTTTCCGCATGCTTATTTTTTCGTGAAGTTTGTGTGTGATGTCAAGGGGTGTGGAGGGACGTTGGCGCCTTTGCCACCATCGATGGAGGGAGTTGTGTCGGATGTGATGGAGTGTAATGTGTGTGGGAGGTTAAGGAAGGATGAGGATGGTGATGGGGACGGAGATATGGTTGACGACGAGTGAGATGCTATTGGAACGTGATGAAGGTATTTTCTATATTTTGCTTTTCATTTATTATAATGGGTTATTTATGAACATTTAGGATGATTATGAAGAACTTGTGTTATGATGAAGAGAAATATGGGGGGGGGGGGGCTAAAGAGGGCCCTATCTAGATAATCATATAGGGAGGAAGAACATAGCGATGATTGCTCAACTAGAGTTTAAAGTTGATGGTTGCACTAATACAATATTCTGATTGCGCCTTGCACCAATACAACAATGTGGAGGGAAGCAAATATTCTTAGCAAGTTACATGTTTGTATGATACTTACTATAACATGGTTGCAAAAGAAGTTTATGATTATGATAATATACTAATTTTTTTTGGATATTTTCATGTATAATATTTTGTTGGTTTCAACATTTTGCTTTGCACAGAAAAAAGTCTTAAAATATTAATGACTTAAGAGCAATTTAATGACTTGAATATCTAATTTCAAAATATTAATGATGTAAAGGACCAATATAAAAAAACTATTATTATTAATGATAAAAATAAAATTCTTTGAATTTGTCAAAGTAAAATAGTAGGTTTTATCCGGTCATATAGGATTTTGTTTAACTATAAAGAAATCACTTTCATCTGTTTACTTCCACCTAATGTTTATCGGGCGATCAAGTTTTATAGACATTCAAAAAAAAATCTAGAATTTTCTTTGTCAAAATGTGCAAATTCAATCAAGAAAGAAAACCTTAATAATATATGATCAATTGCAAAATCTGATATTGTAGTTTTTCTACATCTTCCTAATTAATTAATTGATTTGTCAAAACGATTACTCTATAGTTTTAGAAAATCATAAAATATAATATGAGTGATTTATACATATTATGCACTATGGATTGTATTTTAACAAATAATTTAGATCTATCCAATGTTAAAACACATCCAAAATTTTAGGTAAATGAGTTAAAAGAATCCAATATCCGCAATAATACTCATACCTAAGCTATTTGCTTCATAAACTTATAAGAAAGTGAGAACTATAAAATGAACAATTTAATTTATTTTGTCAAATAGTTTATTACAAATCATGAAAGACAAGCAGAATCAGAAGGATCATATAGCCTTCGCAGATAAAGATTAAATTTCTCTTAGGGATTTTTATAGCAAATGATTTTCAGAGTTGATATATAGGATAAATTTTAGGACACATAACCCAAATGAGTTCATAGAGTGATATACTTGCTATAAAATCTACTTTTATAAGATTGATGTCACATGTGCCTTAAGTTGCGCTTTGTTTAAGGGTTAACTTTAAAAAGCTCCTTCTCAGCTATGAGGGACAATGTCAAAAAAACCCTTTAGCTATTTTTTTGATATAAGGGAAACCTGGTAAGGCAAAAAGATCCCTAAGCCAAGGCTCGAATTCAAGCCCCCCACTGTTACTAGTAAACCCTAGGTGAACTGGCCCCCCTACCCCATCCAGTAACCAGGTTAGTACGACACTTAATGGTCATGGGTGGCAAATCTCGAACCCGGATCTTTGGCCACAAAAATTGCCAACTTAAAACTGAGTAAATCTTCGTCAAATTTGGGGTATTGTAGATAATCTATCTCAACTTTAAATTTTTGATTTAACCCTATAAACTTTTCTCACTTAGCCGCTCAAAACTAATATCATTGAGTCTAATCTATTATATGACAAGTATTTGACTTGGAAAGACCAAAATATCTCTAAACCATAAAAGAATTAGCTTGGTTTTTGTTAGATTAAAGAAAAAGAGGAGATATAGAGGGAAAAAGAATTATAAATTAGTCGTAGTCCTTTTATTATCCGTTGAGAGTTTCTTTTTAACTAAAATAGCTTTTTTCAAGAGGGTATTTTCTCAAAATCACATATTCAAGTAATACATTAAGGGGTTTTGTTGAGAGAAATGTAAAAGATCAGGGGAGTTTTTATGAGAGACACTATAGTCGAGGGGTGTTTTCTAAAATCGCACCAAAGCTAAGAGGGGTTATCTACAACCCTCATAGTTAGGGTGTTTTGTCAAATTAAATCAATTCAATGTGTTTTTTTGAGAAAATCCCCATAGTAGAGAGTTTTCAGAAAAAGTACTTTTTTAATTTTAGCTTGTTTATATTTTTGTCCCTCAAAATTTTAATAATTTAATATTAGTCCCTTAAATTGTAAGCAATTTCAAAATTTTGAGGGAATAATATAGAATTATTGGAGATTTAAAATCAAGGAACTTATATCTAAATTATCTTTAAATGTTGCCCTTATAGGCAATGTATTAAATATCAGCCGGTATATATTGCTATATCGACCGATATATCAGGTTAAAGACCTTACTCGATAATATTTATGGTTTTGTGTTGTTTTCTTTTATTTGGGGATTTTTTCTAATTTATCGATCGTTATAAAAAATATTGGCCAAACATCCCTTTGACGATATCGACAAAATTAAGTCACATTTAATTTGATTATGGGTTAGGGTTTGGGTCATGTTTGGAAACCAAAACCAAAACCAAAACCAAAACCTAAACCCACAGAAGCCACAAAAGTCACAATTTGTCTGCAAAATCTCTCCACTCTCAGCTATTCTAAATTTTAAGCATATATTTTCATGTAAATTTTTATGTTTAAAATTCATTAATATGTTAGATTATAACTTACAATGTTATATTATGTATGAATATTATCTCATTTGACACCCGATATTTTTTACATATCCCCGATTTCTGCAATCTGATATCATAGAGTTTAGTTGTCCAATATTTATTTGATGTCCAACACTTTGTAGTAGTCCTGCGAAAGCCTCTTCTAAAGTTTTCTAAGCAAAGTATATAATTTCAGGAAATAACTCAAAATTTTGAGACTTATTTAAAATATGATGCTTTAATTTTTTCACACCTCTACTATATATATATATATGCTCTAAGCCTCTGGTCTCATATTATATGATGAATATTATCTATCAATAGGATCACATACTATTATTTGTGGCTAACAAATGTTTCAAATCTTTATAGACTTAATTGAACTTAAATACCTTATAGTTTATGAAAGTTATATACCTCCATTTGTATCTTGCTGCACTTAAATATCCTAATATTTTTTAAAATTACATATTTGTACCTACTGTCCTGTTACCTAAACGTAAGAATATTCTTTGTAATTTTCTATGTGAGTGTCATGGTATAATTCTAGGATAATTCTATGTTTTCTACACTTACCATAAATACTTAACTAGTATTCATCATGTGCTAAGCATGGCATCCTTACGGATTATTTATGTGCGCAATTTTTCCTCATCTCATTATTTTGTTTTGTCACGATAAATTTATCTTAAACATACTTGAAGTCCATCATATATAATCAATGAGGATATTTTTTAGTCACGATAAATTTATCTATTGCAGCCTCAACCTCAACCTCAACAGGCTTTGATTTCCTATCGTCCATAGCCAAATTATTCTCTGTTCCAACAATGTTAGGAACCTAAGTCCAGCAAATATATGGAACCTAAGTCCAGCAAATATAAATAAATCAATATACAGACAACCATAGAACAAATCCACAACTACTTAATCAGTAGGTACCATTTTATCAAGTTGCACAGCTCCAATCCTTGCATCTAGCGTGTTTAATGTGGATTCCCTCCTGTGCTTCTTATTATCACCTAAACAATTCAATATATCTGCTAAAATTCCCTATATAAATTATAGTGTCAGAATTATGTGCATGGCACAAAAAAACCAGTGAGAGAGAGAAATAGAGTGCAAAACCTTGCTAGATTTCTCAACCGGAGGACCCATAGCAGATGCAATCCCCGAAATTGTAGTCAAGGTTGCCATTACTTAATTCTTATTGCTATCAAACAAACGTCCTCTTAGAGCTCCAAGTAATTCAACTGAAAATTGCAAAAAAATAATCAACATTGTTAGGCTTATATTGCCAATCTCACAATCTACCTAGACTTGCAACACGTAAAAGCATACCGGTTCCTGTAGCTTGGATGCATTTGTTAGCTTCTTCCAAAATTTTATGTACCGATTCAATGGACTCCAACCGTACCTGCACTTACGAATAAGCCTAACTGTTGAAAGAATGCAAGCAAAGGTTGATGACAAATATACATACAAAAACAGAAACAAAATACTTAACAACCACACCTTCCAGTCAGGGCTGCATAAATTCTTTAGTAGATTAGGTGTAACCTTTGCACTAATATCTTCTCGTGGCAAACCATCAAACCTAGAAGCGGAGGCAGAAGATGTGGAATCTAAAGCTTTTACAGTTTTCTTTGGAGCTGCAGCAGCACCCTATCAATAACCTCGAGTAAGTATCATAAATTGATGTTCAAAATGGTGGCAATAGCAGTATAGTTCAGCAATGAATGCATATACCTCGGTTGGATTTTTCTCATATTCTGCTTCCAATGCACTAAGAAGTGCAGGCTTGACATCGACCAGGAAACCTTTAACATCTGCATGCAAGTGTTTATTAGAACTCTATTCAAATCATAAGAATCAGAATGTGCTGTAAACACCATATATTTTTACGTGGACCAACAAAGTTGTGTAAGCTTCCAATAAGCTTTATAGTTGAGTTTCTCGTTGCAGCAATACTGGATTGCAGTCTAATGTCTTTGCAAAAATCAATTAAATCCTAGAAAAAGTCACATTTTTCAATCAGTAAAAGAGCAATATAAACTATGGTAAAGAACCATTTCGTCACGAATTACAATTACCTTTAACTTTATATGGGAAACACCAAAATCGTCTACTGCAGAGACCATCCACAGAATTCCCTCACGAGAACTTTTGGATTCTTGTGCTCTTTCATAATTTTGTAGAGCTAACATATAAGCAAAGTGGCCAGTTAAATATAAATATTGTTCAAAACTAACTGCAACTTCACTGCATGAAGATAAAAGATGCTGATAAAACATAAAGTTAGTAATAATATCACATGTTAGCAACTTGCGACATTCTCACAAATTCCTGAAAAGAAAAATCTAAAAAAAATACAAATAAATGTTAAATTTTAGTGGAATCATCCGTCGAGCAAAAAATGTCTATTGGAACAAATAACAAAACAATCATCAAAAGTATTAATACTTCCTTCTTTTTGCTGTTTTATATTTTATTTCCAAATAAATAACAGAATTAGATATTAGATCAAAATAAGCAAACTACTCCTAATTATTTAAGATAAATTTGACAAAAAATAAAAAATAGATTAACAGATAGAATGGATCACACCTTCTAGAAACTGAAGAAGATTCAGCTGAATCATCGATCGTCGCCGCCTTCGCTCTCGCGCTGGATTGAAGATGATACAGAAGCTTGTCCCAAGGCACCCGCTGAAAAAATCATCAAAAAAAATCAGAGAAAATTAAAATTAAAGTAAAATACCAATTGAATCAAAATTCACACAGCCAATTACAAATTTTGAATATTTACCTCTTTCGCTAAATGAAGAGGAGCGGCGCAAGCGAGAATTTCTAGCATCACTTCTTCCAATCAACAGGGATTTCGAGGATTGTGAAAGAGAATTTTTCAGCAAAGAGGAAAATCTTGTAAGGGGGAGCCGCTGCATCCTTTGGACAAGGGACAGTAAAGTTGATGCTCGGCTTCTCGCTCTTCAGTCTTCAAACTCTGCACCTGGAATCTTGGCTTGCGCCTGGAATTGAGACGGCGAGTAAGCGTCGTTCCTCATCCACTCCGAGTTGTCGACGCAGATCATCGTAGCCTGGGGGAGTTTCAATCTTTGATCGTTTGTAAAAAAACCCTAAAGAGTTAAAAAGATAAGATGAGGGATTGATTGCAGACCTCGAGAACCATAGCGATTAGAGGAGAGAGAAGCAAGTAGCGTCAACAGGAGCGAGTGATCGTGAACTCGTCGGCATCGCCACCGCCGGCGCTCCTGGGATCGATGGGTTTGGGATCCATGAATGGATTATAGGCTGTCTAAAAATCACAACAGATAGCCAATCCCCATCAAACACCGATAATGAAAGTTACAATCTGACGACTTTCAGAATATTACAATTTGAAGACTTTAACGTAAAGCGATGAAGGTTACAATCTGACGACCTTCACAACTGATGAAAGCTCTAATCAACAGCCTTCACAATCAACATCGGGAGTTACAATTTGACGACTCTCACATATCAAAGAGCTAAAGCAAAGATTACAAAATGATGATCTTTGCAACGCTTTGATAAAAAGAGACTACAAATCAACGGTCTCTTCAAATCAAGACGTAGGAGTCCTCCCCACGTACCAGTATCAAGATGCACCGCATTCACAGCCACTAACGCAGCGCAAACGCAGCTCCAAACGCTGCAAATGCAGCTCAGATCCAACTGCCAACGCAGCTCATGTTCGGCTGTAAACGCAGCCTCCGAAAGCTGCAAACGCAGCTTCCATCCACTGCCAAACGCAGCTTTCATCCGCTGCCAAACGCAGTTTCCAAGCTGCCAAACGCAGCTTCCAACAAGATGCCAACGCAGCTTTCATCCGCTGCAAACGCTGCTCAAATTCAGCTCCAAACGCTGCAAACGCAGCTCAGATCCAGCTGCCAACGCAGCTCATGTTCGGCCGCAAACGCAACCTCCGAAAGCTGTAAACGCAGCTTCCAAGCTTTCATCCGCTGCCAAACACAGCTTTGCAGCTTCCATCCGCTGTCAAACGCAGCTTCCATCCGCTGCCCAACGTAACTTTCATCCGTTGCCAAACGTAGCTTCCAACAAACAGCCAAATGAGCTTCCAGCCGCTGCGTCCGAGCCTTTAGACACAGCGTTCAAGTTTTCAGATACTGCGTTTGAACGCAAAATTCATGCCAGAATGCGGATTTTTGCGTTTGACTCGTTCAAACACGAGCCGAACAGTTTCAAAACCGTTTTTCACGATCTGAGGGGATCACAACTCCACTTAGGAGTGATTTAAGGAGCGGTTACATCCCATTACCTCCACTTATGAGTGAATTAAGGGGGCGGTTACACCCATTAATCCCCTATAAATAACTAAGAAATCAGCTTAGTTCGGGGCAGGCTTTTTGGATCCTGGGGCTGGATCCTGATCATTGATCTTTGAGGCTGGCTTTTGGATCCTTCTCCTTGGCAGCAAAGAAGATATCTTTGGCTTGTCTAACCAATTACGGTTAAGATCAAACAAACTCGTTCAGAGTTCTAAAACTTGCCACGCAAGTTCTCCACAACGTCAAATCGTGAGGAGAACATGTTCCAGTGAATCAAGACGTTCGGATCGTCAACGGAGAGCAAACTCGACGCGAGCATTCGAGGGAGGCACTCCATCGCCACCGTGAAGAACCCAGAATTAAACAAAGGAGAGAATCCAGATCATTCTCTTCTCTTTTGTAATCAGGAAATCCAATTGTAATCGATTTTGAGAGAATACAAGTTAATTTTCTTTCACTGTCTTTTTACTACAAATTTTTCCACAAACATGGATGTTAGCAACTTTAGAGGGATTTTAGGGCTAAGGTTGTGGGGAAGTTGAGGCAACTGCAAAACGTGGTTGAAGAAATTACAAGCAGAAAAGAAATCGTTGAGGGAAATTGATAGAATACGTGGATAATGAGAAATTTTACTGTTCACCATTGGGTTTTCCTTTAGTTGTAAAGGAAAGTAGATAAACATGCAATTGTCTACTAATATATTATTATACATTAGTAATAATTAATATGATGTAGAGTTTTACAATAACACTGAAAGCTTTAGTGACCAAGTTAGGCAAACTTGTAATTAATTTATAGTACGAAAGTTATACACCTCCACTTGTATCTTGTTGCACTTAAATATCCTAATATTTTTTAAAATTACATGTTTGTACCTTCTGTCCTGTTACCTAAATGCAAGAATACACTTTGTAATTTTCCTATATGAGTGTCATGGTACAATTTTAGGACAATTCTATATTTTTTACTCTTTTCATAAATAATTTATTAACATGCAATTGTCTATTAATATATTATTATACATTAGTAATAATTAATATGATGTAGAGTTTTACATTAACATTAAAAGTTTTAGGGATCAAGTTAGACAAACTTGAAGTGGCGTATAATATAATTAATTAACAATAATAATTAATTTAGTTTAGTTAGGATTAGAATGTAATATTAAAAAAGAATAGGGGTAATATAGTCTATAGAAAGTTTTTTTCCACAACACCCTCTTTTAAAGAGAGTATGATAAATGAAAATTATTGACACGATCATACTAGAGATTGTGGCGAATATTCCATTCGATATTTGCAGCATAACATGAGTGTGCTATTTTATCATATAGTGCACTGGCATCCCTTGTTTACAAAAGGAATTGTTTATTGTATACTAAAGGAATTATTTATTGGAGGCTTCCTTCTTTATAACTAGAAATCCATGTTAGTTGATGTACGCATTGCCATACCTTTTTTAACCATTTAGCACATAAAATATGAATATTGCTGGTAAATTCCTATAATGGTGAGTTTTTTACCACATTTTTTTAAAAATCATGAATGGTGCTGGCAACTTCCTGTAGTTTCTTCCCTGATGCATATCTATAAGTATCATGAGAGATAATTGTATAGGGGTGTTGTTCGTGAGAACTTACTTCTCAGTTTGTTACTGAATTGGTGGCTCAAAGGCTAGGCTATTGTAATGACAAATAACTCAGTTTAGGTGATTTTTTGGGAGCGAAGGTGCGCTGATAACAATAAGGAGTGAAGCATATGTTGCGTTTTTGTTAGCACTTTTCTTCAAAATTCAACTTTGGTATCCTAGTTAAAAGCAACACTCTGTTGCTTCCTTAAAAATACCTACGGGTGGATTACCTCATTGTTTTTTAGACTGTAACCTTCTGAACTGTTCTTTCAAGAACCACCAAATCAATATTTCATGGAAATCAAATAACGCAAGTCCTGCACCTCTTTGGGAAGCAAAAGTGAATCTCCTTAATCTCTTGTGAAGGAACACTAAAGGGGGTAAAAAGGGTTATTTTGATATTAGTTCCTGAAATCGTTAGTAATTCCATATCAGTCTCTTAAATTATACGGGTGTGTTTGGCAACTTCAAAATTGAACTAGGCTTAGACTAGTTCTTTGGGTGTGTTTGGCAACTTCAAAATTGAGCCTAGACTAGTTCTTTGGGTGTGTTTGACAACTTCAAAATTGAACTAGGCTTAGACTAGTTCTTTCTTAATTAGGCCAAAGTTGAACCACATAAGGGTTGGTTTACAAAAGAACTATTTTAGGGTCAAGATTTTGAACTAGAAAGAACTAGTTCAGTTTGGGCCTAATTTTTGCCAAACTAAAGACAAGGTTTTGGACCAATGTTGTACCCCTTAAAACAAGTTTTGTGGAGTTGCCAAACACACCCTAAGGGATCTCGCAATTTGGTCCCTCAATGACTAAAATACCCCTCACCCGATGTGTTTATGAACAATTGGGGTCTTGGGGGAACATAGACAGAGGAGTATTTTGGTCATTGAGGGACCAAATTGCAAGATCCCTTGGGATTTGAGGGGTTTGTGAGAAATTTTAAAGATTTTGAGGGACTAATGTGCAATTATTGAAGATTTCAGGAACTAATATCTAAATAACCCTGATTAAAAAAAACAACATTTGAAAGTCTTTAAACTTCAGACCATACGACATTCATGTTCTCCATGGATGGATATTTGTTATGATATTAAGATAGAAGTAGAAGAAACCTAAGCTTGCTATGATCAACCTTATATCTCAATTTGGATTTATCGTTGTATGGCTTGATATGGTGATCTTTTCATAGTATTAAAATTCATTGGTTAAAATGCCAATCTTCCGCACTTCTCTTTGGCATATAACAGAAATCTAATTTTGCAGATGTACATTTTCATGAGCTCTGGAGAAACTCAGCTTTGAAGGAGGTCAGTTTTCACCCGCTTCTTAAGATCATTCTCCATCTAGATTGAATCTAAGATTATAGCTATGTCGTGAGAGTTTTCTGGCTGCAGTCTTGGGTTACAAATAGATTTCTGTAGTCTGTATGGTTTTTCTTGGTTGTAGCAGTTTTTCCTACGTGAAACATTAATGTGAAGTAGAATTATGAGAGAGATATTTTCATCTGAACTGTCTGCAGTCTCTCCTGGAGAGAATGTTCTGTATTGATGATTCTCACTTATAAACACCTTAATATATGCGATTTTTGTGCACTGCAGCATCTTTTAAGATGTATCTGTTATGTACGGCTTTGATGTCGCAAAGTTTTTAAAACGCTGATGCATATTGTTTGGTTCTCTGCCACTGTGATAAGGATGCATGGGATTGTTGCCTGCTGTTACATACAATTATAATTGCAATTGTTTGGTCTGGTTTTAAAATTTGGTGATTCGTAGTTTTTATTTTCAGTCGTTTGTCTCGATGTACCAAGTTTTTCAAACTTGCGTTACGGTTGGTTGTGATTGTTACTGCAATTTTTTAGATCCTGTTTGTTGTTCAAAGATGTTGCAGCTCCGACTTACTGTTGCACCCACTCTGCTCTACTTGCTCGACCCGGTGCCATGGCTCCTCCTATCGAGCCGAACTATCTGAGATTGCCAATGCCGGATAATTAAACATGAATATGCTGAAAGTTGGTTGAAATTTGTGACTAAATTTTATCTTGATTGAAACTTGTAATTTAATATGAAAAATGTTTTTTTTAAAAAATTTGTCCCGAAAAGATTGATAGCCCTAAGCTCATTCCTCTGTCCTCCTTGCCTTCGGAGGCCATCGAACGTCAACCGAACTGTCTCAACTGCTCAAAGTTGAGCGTCGCTTTGAGCAGGGAGCCAGAACCGGCATCAAGCTCTGTGAGCGCAAGTGGGCCTACGGATGGGCCAATATGATGAGATTGGGCTTGTGCCCTATACTAGGATTTTATCCCAAGAAAAAAGAGGTATTGATGACTTTATGCAAGCTTAGATAGTAAACACTAGGGGCGCATTCGGTCCGGATACAGCTCGGATATGATACTTATCATATCCATATCCGCTTACTATCTCGGATACAGATACAAATATACCTCGATAAGGAAAATTCATATCCATATTTCAAGAACCGGAGGAAAAAGCCTAAATAATTCAGCTTTGCTTGATTAATTTAGTTAAATCGAGTTTCAGAACTGTTAGGGCTGGGTTTAGGGTCATTAGTGACCGTGGTAACTCATTGTTGGTAAAGCACATTTATGGCTTTGACGATAGGAAAATTGTCAGGGTAATTCAGTAGGAAACATGCTACATATAGTCATGCGGAATCGAGATGTTACCCTAGTATATGCTTTCTAGTAATTAAAAAACATTAGGTGTAACTAGATGCAGTTGTACAAAGACTTGCCACACAAACTATTTGTTCAATGGCCAGAGAGTGACAACGCCGATTGTATGGCGAGCAACCTACCCTCGCTCTGCATCAGGAACAGACCGTCACAGTGATACCCTAAACCTAACCGCACCCGTACACAAAGGTAGCACTAACGTAAGGCGAAGAAGAGGTACAGCATGAGGGCCGTAACCCCCACGTAGTACCCCCCCAATTTCGATATCACTCTGTATGAATAAAATATCATACCATAACTAGGAGTTTGACGATAGCAGCTGCCAAGATAAGGAGGAGTCATGAGCTTCCTTCGAGTTTCCCACTGCCAACCGGCACTTACATCGTTGATCCAATGATTGTATGAACTTCAACCGCATTGCCAAGAAAAAGAAAAGGTTTATCTACTAACTTGCATTTAGGTTAGGTGGTGTTGGGTATCGGTTAGGTTTGAGTCTCGGATGTATTTATTTATACCCCTGATTTGAATTATAATAAATTTAAAAAAATATAAAATAATAGGAATCAATATTTATACCAGTGGTTAGAATTATTATAATACTATATTTATTCAAATAAGGAATTTTCCATTATTCATTGTACTACAATAGTAATGTTCTCATTTGTATATTTCTGATCCATGAATGATTACACTGCAATGTTCTTAAATTATCAATTTTTATTAAATTTTGCATTATTATTATGATTATGGTTGTGGTTTGCATTTGGGTTGCGTGGTGTTAGATATGGGTTGTGTTGATGTCAGTTATCAATCAGGGGATAATTTGCAGATTTGTAGAGTGATTAAGGTCCTCTAACTCCTTCTGATGTATGGCTTTGGGGTTTACCGTTCTTCCCTGCACGAGAAAGAACTCAGAAGAGGGCGCAGTTGGGTTCTTCGGTTGTTCCTTCGATGATCAAGTTAGTAGATGATCTTGCGTGGAGAAAGATAGAATTAGCTCTTAGTTGTGTAAAAAAGACTAGAGAGAGTTACCTCATGCAATTTCTCTCCTTTTTATAGTGGATGTGAGGAGCAAGAAGATTACTTGGGCCAAGTCCAGCTAGACAAATGAGTCGGCAGATAGCTGATAGGTGTTGGGCGCTGGCAAAAATGATCCATCTAGGTGGTCAGTACCAAGCGACAACAGCTGCTTGGTGCTGACGGTAGCCTATAAGTCGTAAAGACTTTGTGGACTAGAACAATAATGACTTTGTCAGAACAGTTAATGCAAGGGCAGGTGACTGTCAGCGCGGGGTTCAAGAAAACTACTAACTCTTTTAGCCGTCTAGCTGATGGCCGACAATATACGTTGACGACTGATATAACGGGCCGGATGGGGGTTATTCACAGGGGCGATTGGCCGGGTTGGACGATAAGTAACCACTTTGTCTTGGTTACGCGAGATGTCGGCTAAACAGTAGGCCGAGTCGGATCGCTTGTGGAATCAATTGAAGAGTTGGCCGAGTAGTACCGCCTTTTTGTCTCGGTTACATGAGATGTCGGCTAAACAGTGGGTCGAGTCGGGTCGCTTGTGAAATCAATTGAAGGGTTGGCCGAGTAGTACTACTTTTTGTCTCGGTTACGCGAGATGTCGGTTGAACAGTGGGTCGAGTTGAGGCGGAGATTATCTTTATCTTGAATTAGTCGTATTATAGTATAGTCTTGGATGATGCGTTGAACAGATTCCTCCAGCTAGGCTAGAGTGACGTAGCCCGCACGTGGTTCTTCAGGGGATGAATGGACAGACCTACGCTCAGAACCAGACATCGTGATCGAAGAAGATAGAAGGCCCCACAGTGGACGCCAAACTGTTAATGTCAGTTATCAAACATGGGATAATTTACAGATTTGTGGAGTGATTAAGGTCCTCTAACTCCTTCTGATGTATGTCTCTAGGGTTTATTATTCTTCCCTGCACAAGAAAGAACTCATAAGAGGGCGGAGTTGAGTTTTTCGGTTGTTCTTTTGATGATCAAGTCAGTAGATGATTGTTTGGTGGGGAAAATTTGTGAGAATAAATTTGGAGAATTGAATTTGTGTTATTCTCTCTAACAAACTTAGAAAAAGAATAAGTTACAATTCTCTCAATGTAATCTCTCTCTAACTGGCTTAGATAAAGAAATTACAAATTTCTCTCGATCGGTTTCTCGAATTACAAAAAAGAAGAGGATCGATGGAGACCCTCCACTTTGTTTAATACTGGGTTCTTCACGGTAGCGATTGAATGCCTCTCTAGGTTGACGTATCGAGTTTGCTTTCCGTTGACAATCTGACGTTTCGCTTCAATGGAACAGTATATTCTCCTCATGATTTGACGCTGTAGGGAACTTGCAAAACAAGTTTGAAATTAACTCTTAACGAGTTTAGGAACTCAGAGCAAGTTTAAACTCTTGTAAAAGAGTTGATTTGAATCGAAAGTCGGTTATAGCCAAGAACGAGCTCCTTGTTGCTGAAGTTGAAGATGATCTCCGTTGAAGAATGATGATGATCCTTTCAGGCCGTTTCTGATCTAAAAAATTCTAACCCTGATCTCAGAGAAGATCTCCGATCTCTAGATCCGAAAATGCTCAAAGATCCAAAGATCCGAACTAAGCTGATCTTTCAGCTATTTATAGGCGAATAGGGGGTGTAACCGCCTCTAAAATCGCTCCTTTGTGGGGCTTATGGGATGTAACCGCCCCTTAAATCACTCCTGGTTAGAGTTATGTGTTAGACCCTAGAGGGGGATGATTAGGGTCTTATACTAATCTAATCTGATTTTATGCCAATTTAAAACTAATTAACAAGTTATCCTAGCAAGTATAAATATAACAAGATATGTGAGCTAGGATAAGCAATATGAACAATGAGATATATCCTATATGATAAAAATATATGCAAGGATATATAAACTAACACAAGGGTGATATAAACAAACTACAAATGTGATAGGGAAAAATATAAGATTAAAGACAATTGGCGATATAAGATAAATGCATAAGCAAATGCGCCAATGACAAACTCAAGCACACTCAAATGATCACGGAGTTCAGACCTTCCGTCCTACGTCTCCGCTCCCTACTCCCGGGGAGAAATCCACTATCACAATCGGGTTTTTTACGTTCACCCGAATAACGTTTACACCTCACAATGTCGGTTTTTAATGTTCACCGATCAACGTTCACAATCACTCACAATGTCAGTTTTTAACGCTCACCGATCAACGTTCACTCCTCACACTCAGTTTTCTAGCTCACCGAAAACTTTACAACACTAACAATGTAACAATAAATATGTTCTCTATAATAGATGAGAACTCAATGTAGCTCACTCTCAATTATTACAACTCTCACAACCCTAATATACTATGTATGAAAATACAATAAGCTCAAGTGGGTGTGTGTGTAAACAATGAGTAAATCAAAATCAAACTAAACGCAATACAAATACTAGCTTAAGGAAATGTAAATCAAACGTATAAATAGCTAGATATGAGTTTAGAAATTCTTCTCTAAATAACAAGATAGAGAGATGAAGATTGAAGCTCAAACAAGAAGATGATCTCCTCCACTTGTGAAAACTTCTTCACAAACCAAACAAACACTAAAACACACTTAAACCCTTGTTTAAACTCTTGCAAACTTGATTAAAACAATTTTCTTGTCTTCCTCAGATAGAAGGGGTTTGAGGGTTTATATAGGAAGAGAAGACAACAGCAAAAATCCCAAAGGAAAAGACCAAACAACCCAAGAATCAGAAATCTGATTCTGTACCCAATATAGCCGTTGGGTGATCGACGGTCGACTGTGAAATTCTCGCGGTCGACCGCGAGCCAACTTTGAAACTTAAAAAACTTCCTGAAACATTTACAGTCGACCGTGACGGTCGACCATGGGAATTTTCAGATTGACGGTCGACCGTCACGGTCGACCGTGAAAGTTTCTGCTAGCTCCTGAGGGCAAAACATAGGCGCGATCGATCGTGACAGTCGACAGCAAACTGATATAAGAGAATGACAGTTTTGTAAACAATTATCTGATTTAAAACCTTGTTTAAAAATATCAAATAAATTTAGAAAAATATAAAACTTTAGAAAATGATTGTAGACATGATAATACACATGCTACAAAAACTGGTTTTCAAAAAGGACTTCCTAAATGAGAAATATCATCATTTTGCAAATATGTTCAAAAACATGAAAACCTAAAAATTGATATTTTGATATTTTAACTTAAACAACATTTTGAAACCTTATGAAATGATTGTATAGACTCGATAAAAGATATAAAATATTGTTATGAAGTCTATAACCTAGAAATACAATATTTTCATAAATATGCATATTTTGCAAACTTTTCAAAAAAAACAATAAAATGATTTCATTGAACTAAATAAAATTGATATTGATGAAATCATATATATGCATATAAGTATGAAACAAGAAATGTATTTTCGATTGTATTCAATTGTTTCATATATATGAACTTGAAAACTATAAAACCAAAATTTATATATATAAAACTATATATATATATATATATATATATATATATATATATATATAAAAACCAAAATGTATGTGTGTGATATATGATTGAGCTTAATCTACTTAACACACATAATATAAATCCTAAACTAAATTACCCAAGCTTGATCTTGATCTTCAATAAGCTTGACTTGGTACACTTTGCGGATGAAGCATGAACTTGAATCTTTAACTTTGAATTGCGTAGGCTTCACCCACTATTCTGCCAACCTTCATTGGATATGATCGTGAATGCTCGACTCTATCCATCCTCCAACTCGTTGTTTGTCTATAATAAATAAGAAAATAAATACTAGACAAACAACATTAGTGGTAAATTGTTTGTTAAACATCATCAAAACAAAGAGGCCAACATTATGATCCCCTGAGATCGTGGGAAACAGTTTTGAAACCGTTCAGCTCGTGTTTGAACAAGTCAGACGTCAACCTGGGCGTTCTGAGCTTGAACGCAGAGTTGGGACCTACGTTTGGGCTGAAGACGCAGTGGCCGCACTACACTTTGAATCAACGCCAACCTAGGTGTTCTGAGTTTGAATGCAGAGTTGAAACCTGCATTTGGGCTGAAAACACAGCTTTGAATCAATGCTAATCTGGGCATTTTGAGTTTGAACGGAGAGTTAAGACCTACGTTTTGGGCTGAAAACGCAACCACGAACTCTGTGTTTTGAGCTAAAAATACAACAATCAATTTCTGCGTTTGGATCTAGAACGCAGAGGTGAGCAAGCGAGCTTGGCAAGCTTCAGGCTAAGTCCAATATTCAGGCGAAGTCCAGTTTTGCAGATGGACTTTAGAACATAACTTGCTGTGAAGAACAGGTCATAACTTTCAAACCGTAAGTCGGAATTGGACGAATTATATATGAAAATCGACTCTCGACGAGACGGAGCCAACCAAACCCACCCGAAGGGTTTGGTTTGCTCTCGTCAGTTTCGCCAAATTCCTTACGGTTTGAGAGATATCTGCGTTTTGATTTGAAGAGATCATCAATTTATAGTCTCTTTTGCTAAAGTGTTACAGAGATCGTCATCTTGTAACATTCGTCTTGACTCCTTAAAAATATGAGAGTCGTCAGATTGTAACTCCCGATGTTGATTGTGAAAGCTGTTGAATTAGAGCTTTCATCGGTTGTTGTGAAGATCGTTGAATTGTAACATTCATCTATTGACATGAAAGTCTTCAAATTGTAGCCTTCTGAAAGTTATCGAAGTGTAACTTTCATCATCAGTGTTTGATGAGAATCAGCTATCTGTAGTAATTTTTAGACAATCTACAATGATCTTGAGTGGGGAAGTATAGAGTTAGCTTTTAGTTGTATAAAATAACCAGAGAGAGTTACCTCATGCAGTTCCTCTCCTTTTTATAGTGGATATGAGGGGCAAGAAAGTAATGAGGGGCAAGAAAGTAACTTGGGCCGGATCCATCTAGGCAACTGAGTCGATAGATAGCTGACAGGTTTTCGGCGATAGCGAAAATGGGCCATATAGGTGGTTAGTGCCAAGTGACATTAGCTGCTTGGTGCTGACAATAGCCTGATAAGTTGTAAAGATTTTGTGGACTAGAGCAATAATGACTTTATCAGAACAATTAATGCAAGGGCAAGTGGCTGTCAGGGTGGGGTTTGAGAAAACTACTAATACTTTTAGCCGTCCAGCTGATGGCCAAACATACACGTTGACGGCTAATACAACGGGCTAAGTGAGGGTTATTTGCAGGAGCAATTGGTCAGGTTGGACGACAAGTACCGTCTTTTGACTCAGTTATACGATATGTCGGCTGAACAGTAGGCCAAGTCGGGTCGCTTGTGGAATCAATTGAAGGGTTGGCCGAGTAGTACCATCTTTTGTCTCGGTTACGCGAGATGTCAATTGAACAGTGGGTCGAGTCGGGTTGCTTGTGGAGTCAGTTAAATGGTTGCCCGAGTAGTACCACCTTTTGTCTTAGTTACGCAAAATGTCGGCTAAACAATGAGCCAAGCTGAGGCAGAGATTATCTTTGTCTTGAATTAGTCATATTAGGTATAGTGTAAGACTTATGTCGATTGCTCTGTGGAGATTAATATTTAGTATTTTTTAGAGGTATAACAGGTTGAGTTTGGGTATGAGGGTGTATTTATTTATACCCCTAATTCGAAGTATTATGAATTTGAAAGAAAACATAAAATAATGGGAATTCATTATTTATACCCCGGACAAATTTTCAAAACCGACCACTTTAGGTTTTTATTTGTAAAAAACGACCGGTTTTGAAAAAAATTGTAAAAACCGACCTGTTTTCAGCCAGGCGCTGAAAACAGGTCGGTTTCTGTAAATATTTTTACGAAACTTCACGGGAGTTCAACTCCCGTGAAGTTTAGTGTATTTTTAAACTTCACGGGAGTTGAACTCCCGTGAAGTTTAATTCCTTCATAAATCTTCACGGAAGTTCAACTCCCGTGAAGATTTATGACGTTCTCACAACGCCCCCAGCTACGTGAAGTTCGCGTGGAGTTGGGGCTAAAACTCCACGGGAGTTGCACTCCTGTGGAGTTACAGGCGACATTTCCCAGAGAGTTGTCTCTGGGAAATTGAGACTGCAACTTCACGGGAGTTGAACTCCCGTGAAGTTGCATGTTATACAAAACATGCACAGCAGGCTGTGCATGTTTTGTATACGTACCTATTAGCACCGATATATATACCAATTTATTTACAAACAACAACTACAATAATATATGCATGATTCAACCATGAATTAAACACGCACGATTATATATATGAACAATAATTGATCATTTCAAGTTTTGTATTCGAAAATTCATAAAAGTTAGAAATTTTAACAAAATAAGTTCAGATACAACCGAATATAGCTCCCCTCATTCCTCTCCCTCTCTTCCCCCCCCCCCCTCGCTCTTCCCCGCCCCTTGGGTTCCTGCTAATGAGCCTCAACTATCTGAGTATCCGGCTGTGTATGAAGCTGCGAAGTGTCGGCTCCATCGGCATGCGAAGTGCCGGCTCCATCGGCATGCGAAGTACAAGCGTCATCATCACGTGGTCGTCGACGTCGAGCGTACGCCCGCCCAAATGAGCGAGACCTGTCCTCACGGCCTGCGAACTCGTCGACGTGAGTCTTATGAAACACCTGCGCTATGCTCTTCTTGATCCTGCTGATGAGCCCTAATGCCACCTGATCCTGGATCTCAGTCACGTGCGCATCAATATCAGCATCAATGCTATCTAAAACACGGACCTACGAGGTAAACAATTTATTAAGTACCAACTCAATTAAAAAATGTTATAATTTAGCTTAGAAACTTACGTAATCTCTCCCGTTCAACCCGCTAGGGATGTAACGATCTGTCGGTGGGCGTGGCATGTGTCTAGCTGACGGCTGTGGGTCACGCGTGATCCATCTACAGGTGATATCCCAATACCAACGCATATACGCTGTATAGTCAACAGCTGTGGGCCTCGTATACTGTATGAAATCCCACATGTGAACTCACCTGTCAATGTAGGCCGCACGGACTACGGCCCAGTCAGTACGGTGCGATGTAGGGCGCCGCCGACGATCGATCTGCTCGACAGGATTTGGAATATGCTGAGAGGGCGTAAACTGCCGTAGTACACGGTCCGGGACATGCATCTCCACGATCTCGCAACAGATTAATGGAACTCTGGCTCTCCACAAGTTGGGACTATCTCGGCATATTGGTGCAAGAGAATGCATATCGGATCGTCGAACACTCCCGAAAACCGGCCTGATCAGCACAAGTACCCTCTCATCCTCAATGACCCAAGCCGAATGACTCTGGGAATGCTCGACCATCGTGATGTCTGGTACGGGCTGCACATAAAACAAAAAATGTTTAAGTATATTCATACCAAAATTTTAATAAAACGAAGAAATATATATAAAATTTAATCGTATTACCTGTCCTGAACCAATATGGTCTGAACAATGACTCGCCTGAAGGTACAAAACGTCGGGATTTATCGGTCCCGGATCCATAATGAAAAGACCTGTGATTAAAATATGAGCATATATACAGAAATATGAGACACTGCATAATACAAATGCATGGATGAAATGACCACAGCCTGATCGGGAACATATTACAAATACGAATATGAATGTCATACAGAACATATTACAAATACGAATACGAGTATCATACGAATGTCATACAGGATATGACATACTGCAAAACGCTACATAATACAAATCCGAGCGACTTTCTCTATGGGTTATTCCCTCAATAACCTCCCATTCATTAAAATTGTATCGTACGACCTGAAAGGATCGAGCTTGTACAATCCGAGCCGCTAGCATTTCATCAACCCTCGGTGTTAGCTCTGAGCGGATATTTTCACCAAGTTCTCGACGCCGGAGAAAGAATTTATTAAGCCTGTAAAAAGTTTTAGCAACTAGTGCCTATATTGGCATGCCGCGTGCTCCCCTGAGCACGCCATTGAAGCTCTCAGAAGCGTTTGTAGTCATTTTACAGAACCGTTTGCCGCCATCCTCACATAAAGCCCATTTATCAACATTGTTTGGACCCAAACTAGTTTCGATCCAATCATGTGTAGCTCGTGAAATGAACTTAATCCTCTCCCGTATTTGATCGTAAACATATCTTTCTGTTGCACAACTGGCTTGCCAAAGTAAGTCTTGAACCTGGGCGTTTCCATACTTCTTCTTGAAGTTGTCTCTGATATGTCGCAGGCAATAGCGATGTGCATGTGGTGACGGGAAATGCCGTTGGAGTGCTCTTGGAATTCCTTTCATCCTATCGGATACGAATGTAATCAGCTGCGCTCCTACACTAGGGATATGATATCTAACGCATGCAAAAAACCAAGCCCAATTCTTTGTGTTTTCAACATCAACCACTGCAAATGCTAAAGGAAACAACCCGCCATCCGCGTCAACACCGGTTGCAATAAGCAAAACGCCTTTGTATTTACCGTATAAGTGGGTGCCATCAATGCTAAGAAAAGGACGACAATATCGAAACCCCTCAATACAGGGCCCAAATGCCCAAAAAACACCGGTGAACCGTCGTTCTCCGTCATCAACGGGGTCCGAAGATACTTCATAGACAGTCCCCAGATTCTCTCTTTTGAGTGCTTCAAGATAATGAGGTAAGATCTCATACGATTTATCCCAATCACCGAATATTTTTATCATCGCCTTCCTCCTAGAATTCCAACACTTGTGATATGATACATCCAAGTTGGTGGCTTTATGCACTGGAAGACGAATATCTTTCGGCCTTAGATCAAGATCCTCCCTCAGATGCGGTAAAATCAATTGATATATGAAGGAAGAGGATGCATTCTTGTTATTCATCTCTAATCGAGGATTGCTACAAGTATGGAGTCTGTTGTATGCCGTGATTTTGAATTGCCCGCCTACTCTTACTTCGGAGCGTGAATTAAGCTTCTACGGACATTTCACATTACTGTCGTGGTGTCCATCAATATCTTCCTCATCGTCATCTTTACGATAGAAACAAACCGCATTATAGCTTGTAGTATTATTTTTGGTTGGCCAAAACTTCACATTTTTTGCAATGGAATATGTGCGAAGCCATGGATCAATTTTTCCTTACTCTCGTAAAGATCTCCCTTCATGAATGAGAAGTCCTCGGCCTGTATATTAACACCGATATTAGTGTCAATAGGAACACTTTCCATCACGGAGTTATCAATCCATTCATCTCTTTGTAGTTCATTGGGCGGCGGATCCTCTAATACGACATACTCATTATTATCATAACAACCGTCGATATGTTGGTTTTCCCCGTCATCGCGATCTATCAAGGTCATGCTATTAATTTGTAATCCCTCCTCTTTGTCATCATTCTCTGATTCGACACTTGCATTATCTTCTTGAATTCCCGTGTTAGTATCGAAAGCATTCGAAGTGCCCACGAACGAAGGACCGCTCATGTATTGTGATTGTGTCCAACATGATTCTTGTTGAGGAGATAAAAAGCCTACGGAATCAACTTCAGGGTCCTCCGACATGCAGGAATACATTCCTTCGTAATTCAACGATTTGTCAAAATCCCTCTGATGTTTTTCAATGAACAATTCGATCGAACGCTTCTCGTCGTGTAAGACATGAATGAGACTCATATCGTAGTCACTTGATATTTGAATGCCACTTGTTCTGTTCCCCACAACAGGATAATTGCAAACCACACTGAGGTGATACTCACGTGAATTGGTTAATGTAAGCTTGTGTAATTCATTAACCAACTCATCGAAAGTACACGATTTTGTTATAAACAACGATCTCGTCGCGCCGCCTTCATATATGGGCATATTATTTTCAAGGTAATTAATCTTCCCATCATAAGAACAGAGAATTACAATTCGATCGTTCATCGTTACCTCTGAAGAGTGAAAAATTCAAGATCAATATTACACGAAATTATTTAATTATTGATTTTTACTAATTTTTACATTTTTGTAGTAACACTATTTTTCATAATAATTGATATTTTCACCTCTAAATACACAAAATTATTTTATTTTTCTTCACAAAATTCATAAATAATTCACAATTAAATTCTAAAATCTAATTGATGTCATGCATATGTAGTAACACTCATTTCAACAATTATTGATAATTTCCCCACTAATTACACAATTTTTTTTAATTTTTTCTTCACAAATTTCAAAAGTAAATACTAAAATCTAATTTTTTACATATAATCACCATGAAATACTAAGAGTATACAAAAAATTAAGAATACAAATTTTTTAAGGAAGAATTTACCTTAAAAATGGAATGTCAGATCTAGATCGGCGGTCGGAGATCTGAGCGACGAGTGGAGTCGACGAGGGCGGCGGAAGCGGTCGGGAGCACCGGTGGCGGCGGCGGTCGTCGACGGGGGCGCCGGTGCCGATCGTGGACTGGGGCGGCGGCGAGTGGAGACTTCGTCGAGAGACTAAGGTTACGTTTGGGGTCGCGTGGAGTCGGGGCTGGGGTCACGCGCGCCTTATATAGGCGTGCCAAACTCCACGTTACAAGCGCGCCTTATAAAGAACTTTTTCTTTATTAACTGTAACAGTGTATTTATTCAAAAAAGAACTTTTTCTTTATTAACTGTACTATAATGTTCTTATTTGTGTGTTTCTTATCCATGTTTCGTTATACTGTAATGTTCTTATCTTATTAGTTTTTAATAAATTTCACGTTATTGTTATGATTAGGGTTAGGGTTTGGATTTGGGGAGGGGTTTATGGTTGAGAGTTTGGTTAGATTTGACTTTTGGGTTTATTAATTATACCTCTTATTTCACCCTCTTTGTCTTTTTCATATGACATAATCACCTATTCAAATTTACAAAAGATTCAAATTTAAAGAAAAATTAAATTTGGTCATTATGCAAAATCTCTCTAATTTAGCGAGATATGATTCCTTATTTTGAGTTTATATTTTGTAATTGTCAAAGATAAATATTGCCAAATTATACATAAAGAAAAATTTAAAGGGTAGAGTGACATGTAAACTAACATGTAAGATTTCTATGTACAAACTTTAAATAAATTTTAATTCATTATTTTCAATATTTTCAGGTACCTTTGATGTCTAATCATTAGTCGGTAATAATCATAATATCTATTTTCTTGAAAAAGATTGTCATAATATGATTAAATAATTTCAATAATTTCTACTGTTTATTATTTGTTTGAATTCATTTTTACTAATGGAATATTAATTTAAACCTAAAATTTTAATGTACTTATTTTTAATCTTAATGAGAATATGATCTAAAAGTTGTTTAAACTATTGTGGTAAATTTGCTATTATCAAATCATTTTGAATTAAACTTTAGTTGGAGTATTTACAATAAATGCATTTGAGAGATATTGCTGGGTGAAGTATGTGAGGAAATAAAGTGATGTAAATTCATGATTTGCAAAAAAGATTACAGTTACAACAAATCAAATATCTTCACGGCGTTATAACTAGATTTTAAAAACAACATTTGTTGCCAAAACCGCAATTGTATGCCAAGTACAAATGAGAATAATAAATCGCCTTTACTCATTTCTAGCAAAGCTCTAATTTTGTTTTTCACTTGCCCCAAACTCAAAAAAGTGAAATTTTGTAAAAAAATTGTTCCTCCTTCACTTCCTAATCAAGTTGATATTCTAGAATAACCCCCAAAATCAATAAGCAACGAAAAGTGGCAACAAATATAG
>BQKN01066002.1:103747-148074 GCA_022839385.1 Asparagus kiusianus | reverse complement strand
ATATATATATATATATATATATAGTGCGTTTCTCATACGCATTGATGCGTACGCATTGATGCTGCTTTGGGCTTTTTTGAAAAATGCCAGCGATGGGTAATAAAACCCCTCTGTCTCGTCACCCCAACCCAACAACCCAGCTCTCAAATTGAAGAATCCCCAAATCGAGGAATCCCCTCTTCCCCCTCCGAAACCCTCCCTTCTCCGCCTTCAGCTCCTCCTCCGCGATCTTGCCGTCGACCTCCTCCTCCGCCTTTAGCCCTCCTTCGCGATCTCGCCGTCGACCTCCTCCGTGATCTCGCCGTCGACCTCCTCCTCCGCGATCTCACCGTCGACTATCGTCATCCGAGTTCAGCCCTCCTCCGCAATCTCGCCGTCGACCTCCTCCTCCGCCTTCAACCCTCCGCGATCTCACTGTCGACTATCGTCATCCGAGTTCATCCCTCCTCCGCGATCTCGTCGTCGACTATCGTCATCCGAGTTCAGCCCTCCTTCTCCGCGATCTCGCCGTCGACCTCCTCCGCCTTCAGCCCTCCTCCGCGATCTCACCGTCGACTACGTGAGGATAAACTTGCATAATTTGGGTCATTGAGTGGATGAGCTTACAATATATCTCTTTCTTTGTCATTTTCTTTTTTCTTTCTTTGAATGTGCACTCAATTTTATCTTGGTTTGTGGTCAGTTTGTATTATGATTTGTGCTTAGTTTAAGCTTGGCTGTAACTTGTTCAGAAATTGAATATTGATGAATTTAGATTAGTAGATATTTGCAAACCAAGTGACACTTGATGGTTTAACAAGCAAACATTGAGATAAACACTCGATTTATAATAAAACTAGTTGCGCATTCTAGGAACAAGCAAACATTAGGAAGAAACATCATTGAATTCTTTTACCACAATTACAACCCGCTTCAGTTATACAGTCAACGCAACAACACTACCGTTGTCAACTAACAGAGAATAGCACGATAAAACAGAACTACGACAAAAACTTTGAGCCACTAGCTCACTGTTGTAAAGCCATATATGTCTCATAAACATCAAACAGATGGTGAAATTTTCAGCGTTCAAAGTTTCCCCAAAGTACCAAGAGAAGAGCCAAGATACCCAGAAAGCTAATGCAGATTCCTAAATTCCTTGGAATATGGAGTAAAAAGAACACACACGGATTAAGACTCTTCATTTTCCAACCAATGTCACCATTAAATAACATTAAACACATTGTTCAAATGACAACACATTAAACACATCGTTCAAATAACATTAAACCCCGTCTGATTCACCTCCAACCCCCTCAAACTCTCCAGGCTGCACAGTATCCCCTCTACAGGCTTCATCTCCTCTGTCACCTTGGCAAGACTAACCACAGGCTTCTCCCTAGCGATGGGCATGTAGTCTCCTTGGACATGGGTCGATGTAGCCAGCTCTTCAGCAGCAGTCTCCATTCTGCACTAATAACGCCATTTAGTTTCAACATCTTACAAAAAAAGACTAAAAAAGTTAATTTGACGCATTGTCAAATGTTAGGGTGCAATATATTGGACATGAAAGCTTAAAAAATGAGCAGTATTAAATGGCACATGGACCATAAGATGCCGGAGATAACAACATATCAACAAGGCTATACTAACCATACAAACTTGTCACCGTCTTCATAGGAGCATATCATCCCCATCTTCACTTGATGACCCATTACCCTCTTGCAAATTTGTATCACCGCATGTAGAAGACCTACATTATAATGAATATATATATATATATATATATATATATATATATATATATATATATATATATATGAGATTAATGGGTATCATTGTCATAGGAGGGGATTTCCTCCTATGACGCCTCTAAAATCACATGATTGAGCGATATTATGGATGATCCGCTCCGTTGAACTTGATCTACATATTCTAAAACTCCAACACACCAAGTTTGGGGTGAATCCGTCGTCGTTTGACCCTCCATCGAGCCATGTGAAAAGTTCTATTCATTCAAAACCGTTAAAATTGATACGAGTGGATGAAGGGTCAAACGACGACGGGTTCACCCAAAACTTGGTGTGTTGGGGTTTTAGAATATGTAGATCAAGTTCAACGGAGCGGATCATCCACAATATCACTCAATCATGTGATTTTAGAGACGTTAAGGAGGAAATCCCCTCCTATGATAAGGATACCCATTAATCTCAATAATGGGTATACTTGTCAATGAGAGGATTTCCCTCCTTGACAATGATGTCACACTATCCATGATTGAGATAAAATAGGAGAGAGAAATCCCCACATGAGGATTGTGTCACATCATTGTCTAGGAGGGGTAGGTGGCTCCTTAAGGTGCATCTAAGGATGCGCAATCTGGACCGTCCATTCCTTAACCCTCAAATTAATCTCAGCTCACCATTCAAGAACCCCTCCATCAATAAATCCCTACCCATTTTCTTGTCTCAAACCAAATTTGGCCAGCACCTTCCCCTCCTCCTCTCCTCCGCCCGAAGTCATCGCCGGAGCTCGCCGCCCGCGCTCATCCTCGTTGCCGGAACCTCGCCATCGCCCTCGAGCTCGGCATCTCGAGCTCAGTTCGTGACCGTCATCCTCCTCTCCTCCGACCGAACACACCGCCGTCGCTCCCCGCCGGACCTCGCTGCCTGCCTCTCCCGCACTCGCCGCCGAACCCCTTCACCTCGAGGGGACCCTTCACGCCGAGCTCAACCCGCGGCCGCCATCCACGATCCCTCGAGTTCATCTCAGCGCCCCCCTCGACTGGATCTCAACGCCCCGCCTCGCCGCCCACCTCGCCCGCGAGTTCCCACCTCATTTTTGTGGTGACTTCGCCACAAAATTTCCAAACCTTGTGTTTTTGTTGTTGTTCATAAGAATAATGTGTTTAATTTGGGATTGAGAACATTGTTGCTAGTCTCATTGGTCCTGACGCACATCAAAGCGCTTGGAAATTTTTGCGGATGAAGGTCGTGAGTGTTGAACACTGGTAAAGATGGCCAAAATTTTGGGGAGTAACAGTCATGCCAACAACGTGTTTGTGATAATGGTTCCATGGACGAAATGGTCATTTCACTGGCAATTGTTTTGTTGGCCGAAGTTTACACGACCGTTCACGTTTCCCGATTCACCTCCATCTATATTCACCTCAGAATTGAGTCAATATATCCTTGGACTTCGGTAAAGTTTAGGCTAGAGAGAACTACGGCTGCTGTTCGGGAAGGGGAGATTGGAGAGGAGCCTGATTATGTGAGAATTACGGTCTCACTCATCCTCACCTTTATTATCTCTCTCTTCCTTAACCATTGCTTTTATAATAAAACATTTTTTCTGTTTACATTCAAAACGAATCATAATTGTTCATTAAGTGATCACATATGATAACACTCTTTGGTACAAATGTTGAAGGAAGAGAATTGATACGTCACAATCATAAAGAAGAGAATAGAAGATGACATTCTTGCACTACTTCGATAATCAAGAATTCAACCAGATCAAGAGCTTTTGTAATAAGGCATGATTGAGTAGGTTGTTTGGAGGATCGTCAAAACCAAGAGGAGGAACGCTGCCAAAAGTGAGATAAAAACCCAAGGGTGGCTAAGGTAAGTCTGGATGAAAATTGCACGCCACTTATGCCACCTCCTATTGCAGTAATTTTCGATGTCCTTGTTGACGTTCACATTGTCATGGATCTTCTTCAAGAACGGCAATCCCTTGGTGAGGCGATTGAAGAGGGAAGCGATTTCGCTGTCGCTTCCTGTCATGGAGGTGATTATCTTTTTCTTCCTGAGCAGAGCCACATCTTCGTCCTTGTCGATGATATTATCCATAAATAAGACATAGGAACTGACTGCAGTGCCCACAACTACATGTGTATGCTCGTAGGCGATGTAGTTGAGGAGGATGTTCTCAGTGTTGCCGTGGCACATGATACGAGGGAGCCTGAGGACTCCATTTGTGAAGCTGATGTCACTGTAACAAATGGTTTGAGCTTTCTCGAAGGTCACCCCTGCTTGGAAGAGCTCTGTGGCCGGGCGAACGATCATGACGTGGTCGTGCATGTAGTTTCCTATGGCTGTCATATTCTTCTTTGAAACGTCGAGCAAGTGGTGGCCCATTCCTCTAATGGTTTTCAGATCCGAGTAAAAAATGTCATCACAACGTCTTATGAAGTCCTCGGTATCTTTGAGCTGTTGACCAGTCATTTATTAGTTCAAAAAACTAGCAAAGGTTAGATTCTACTGGAGTACCATGTTTTTATTTCTATTTTAGATTCTAAAGAGTGATCACAACCAAAAAATTCTCAACTAAATTGAAGGGTCGAAGTTGCAGAATGTTAAAAATCAGTTTGCAAGAGGCGACCAAGTTACCTCGTGACCACCTACTTCAATCAAAATAGCAAGAACAAGGAGTGGCAACTGATTTTCAAGCCTTCGCATGTCCATCCAGTTGGCATGATTCATGTATCGTCTCCAGAGCTTCACATTGTTCCAAATCAATATTTCAAGAAAGAAGCATCCATCAAGGATCATCAGCTCCAAGAACTTATCCTCGTCTGTCCACGGCTCCTCCAGGCCTTCGTACGAGTCCATGAGGTCCAAGACCGAAGGCCTCAGTGCCTCCACTACCTGAGCCAGCGTCTTATTTGCCCGCCGAAGGTAGGCGGAGAGAGCCAGGCGCTTGTGGCACTCCATAGGCTTGAGGTGGTCCTTGCCATGGTGATACGGCCCAAAGGAGACAACCTGGGGTGTGTAGGCCCCCTCGTTGAGGTCTCTAAGGATCTTCGGCACCCTGTAGATGCAGTGCTTCTTCTTTCTCTCGATCTCGACTGCAGGGTTGATACTATCGAGCTCAGATTGCAAGTCAATGATCCATTGCTGCTTCTCACCCATTTGTCGTTCTCTTTGACATGGAAATGATGTTGTCAATTAGAGATGAATTAATAGAAGAGAGGTTGTATTTCTTTTTCACATTCAAAATTAAAATAATAGTGCTAATAAAAAATTAAATAAAAAATTTACGGGTTAGTTTTTTTACTTCATTCTTCTTCCTTGTACATGCTAATTTGACACGATCTATTAAATTCTTTGAGAGAATTTTTTTTACTGCAAAATCTTTATTCTGACTTTGTCTCAGATGCTATTTACGAACTATCTTATAAAGCTGCATAATGAAAATTGAATGGAGTAATTCAAGACGAATAAGAACAGAATCTTCAACTACTCTCACTCCATTATTATCTTGCACAAAATAGTCAACTCCCCCTTAAAATATTGGTGAAAATTGAACTTACCTCTTTAAAATATCAATTTGCTTCTGTATGTGCTCTATGTGATTATTTTCTTAGCCCATCATCAAATATTTAGTAGATCAATGATATGACACTATCTATTTGCATTTTCTATAATTCAAAAAAATTCAATTTAAAAAAAGGGGATAAAGGGTAGTTTTTTGGACGAAAGTAGTTGGATTTTTTTTTTGGATTGGGAGATAGGGAGATAAACTGATTAAAAATTCATGAAATTATTGTCACATCATTGATCTATTAAATATTTGACTATGAGCTCACAACATGACCATATTGACCAGGAAAATGTTACAGGCACACTGTGAACCACACCACCAACCACAACCTCTCTCTCTACAGTACAGTAGGGCCCACACATGATTTTTTTTCACCCTGTTGGACCACAACCACCAACCACCCTGTAACACCACTCTATTGGAGGCATGCACATATTTTTAAGAGGGGAAACATGGAAATTGATACTTTAGAAAGTCCAGAGTTCACCAATATTTTAATGATGAATTGGTCATTTTTCCTATTGTCTTTGATTAGTTATTTCAACCAAGGGACACCAAGTAGGATGCTGGTTGTGAAGAATTCATTCAAAGCCGGGTCTGGATTAGGCATTTGAACCACCATGAATTTAGTGGTTTTTTAAAAAACCACCACAATTGTTCCAATTTTCACAGGTCCACCACGTAAATATGCACTGGTAACCAAGTAATAGTTTTCATCCATATTCTGTTAAGTAATATGCTAAATTCCTAGAATACTCTCATGATGGGATGCGCAAATTTTTAAATATATTTTTTTACCCTAACAAAACATCTTATTTCTCTCCAAACCTTAGTTGACTTCCTAAAAAAAAAATTTAATTCCCGCCAAACACCTGGCCACTTATCCACTCTAAAATTTAGTCACAGTTGGCATTTACGTCATTTTTTTACTTATATTTAACATAATATGGATGGAAGTTGTGAGGTGGTAACAAGTTATGAATTGGGCACATTCCATGGTGTTCCTATGAAAACTGAAATTTTTTTGGTAGTTATCCGAAAACTACTATAGTTTGTGGTGGTTTCGTATAAAAGAACCCTCTTTTTAAAAGGGTTTCCCCCCTATATTTATCCATCAAATCTACCATATGTTAAGGCTAAATTTAAAATGGAAAAAAACAATAACTTTATTTTATATTATTATCAGATAACCTTCTATAACTTTGAAAATATAAGAAAAACCCCTTTAAGTTGAGGGGTTATCATAAAACTCCCTTTAGCCTTGGGATTTAGTTGAAAACATGCCAAAGGAGGTGATTAAATCTCAAGGTCAGGGGAGTTTTATGATAATCCCTTTATTTATGGGGGTGCTTTGATATTTTTAAAGTTAAGGCGGGTATTGGTAATCGTCCGATGTCAAGGGGGTGTTTCATTTACATCTACAAAGGATTGGCGACACGCGCAATGCTTAAAGATGACAATCACCAACTCAAATATACATAAGAACGAAATAATGCACTACCAAATTAATACAACGATATGGAATAATGTAGACCATATCCTAATATATTTGTTAACAAAAAAATTAAATTTACCTTGATAGGTTTGTACTCCTCCTATCAACCTCAGTTTCCTAACATCAACAATCATCAATGCAAAAAAGAAAGATAAGTCATGAACCAATCAACCAGATAATATAATAAGAAATAAGAATAGTAGGGAAATAATAATGGTAAAAATAATCAGCATAACCACTACTTACAATTGAAAATAAAGATCTTCATTGCTTCATCAAAACTGAAGCAGTAGGCAATTTATACAACTACAAAATAACCTAAAAATTCAGTTAAGAAATGTAAAGCCCTAGAAATTAGTACCGTTTATACTAACGGCCAAAGAATTTAGTGAGATTGGGGGATTGAGGGTACAGGTTCGGAAATGATTTAGAGAGATTGGTTGAATTACTCCACGAACCCTCCAGACAACAAAGTAAAACATAACAGTAAAAAAGAGCTAAAGCAAACCTCTAAATTCCCCCAAACAAATGAATTCAGCAGCAGCAGCAGCAACAAAAACAACAATAATAACACCTCCACGGATCATAGAAAAACCCTAAAAAGCACCAACCTATCCTCTACGAAAACCTCCAGCAATCCAACTCAAGATCCATAATACGATAAAAAAAAAGAAGCAAACTTTGCATCAACAAAACATCGAGAACTGAAATCTCACCCTCTCCATTGGACTGTGAAGATCCAGCACAACCCATCGCTTTCTCTCTGTAAACAAGCCAATGATGATGATGAGAGAGAGAGAGAGAGAGATCAGACCATCGCCCAGATAGCGGGTCGTCGATTGGATCCGAATCCTAAACGGGTTTCTGTGGACTTCGATCTCTGTGCTTATTTCTTAGAAACGGAAATGATTTACAGAGATTGGGGGAGGTGGCGGCGGCAGAGGAGGGAACCATTAAGTGGTTGAGAAACCGAAGAATAAGGAGGGACATTTTCGGGTCAAGTGGGAAAATTGTTCTAATGGAATAATTTTATCTATTTAAGATATTTTGAGTGAGATAAAATGGGATAAAGTGGGATAATGAGATAATTTGAGCCTTTGATTTGACAATTCATGTGGGATAATTGATGATGTGACACCTTATTAAAATATAATTTTATCTATTAATTACTTCTAAATTAACTTATCCAATTGGTTTAGTATATTATTTAGTATATTATTATAAAATAAATATTATTTTACTTTATACTAAAATATAATATATTGTACTATACATGTACATTACTATTATTAATTATTATATTACATTATATTATATTATATTAGCATGTTATACTATATAATAATTAATATAATATAAAATTAATATATTTAATATAATATTTTAATAATATAATATTTAATGTAATACATTATTTTATTTATACAAAAATATAATATATATAACATTATAATTACAATAATATATATTAAAATGTATCATAATATATTATATTATTTTAAACTATAGTATTATTTTATATTATATCATAATACTTTACTAATATTAGTAAGTATTATATTATATTATAATAGTATGTCATATATAATAACTATAATAATATATTATAAATTAATTATATAATAATATATGTTATTAAAATATTATATAATATTATAGTTAATACGTTATACTATAATTACTAATTAGTATTATATAATAATATATGTTATTATATAATATTAGTAATATATGTTATTAAAATATTATATAATAATATATTACATAATGTTATTAAAATATTATATATATTATTAAAATATTAGTATATGTTATTATATAATATTATTAATTTATATTATTAATTTATGTTATTAAAATATTAATATATGTTATTAAAATATTATATAATATTATAATAAATACGTTATACTATAATTAATAACTAAAATTATATAACAATATATTATATAATATTATTAATAGATGTTATTAAAATATTATATATATATATATATATATATATATATATATTTATGTTATTAAAAATTATTATGTAATCTTATTAATATATGTTATATTTTATATATCATGTCATATATTTATAATATAATTAGCATGTATTAGTTAAGTAATACAAAAATATTTTAAAATTATCTCAATTGCCTTCAAAGTGGAGCAACATTGTTCCAATATGGAGGATGGGGTAAATTTTTACTATTGGGATAATTTTTTTGTATATGAGTGGGGTAATTTTATCCCAAGTGATGTAATTATCTCACTTGTGTTCTAAAAAATCAATAACACAAAAAGATATTATCTTTGTTCCATTGTCCCAATGAATAACACTATAAAATAGAATCCCAAAAATTATCTCATTATCCCCCAAAATGTCCCAACCAATACCCCCTAAGAGGTGAAAAGGGGTGTGTGGGGGGTGGGTGGGGGGGGGGGGGGGCAGGGGCGGGGTGAAGCGACCGATATTAAAATGAAAGGTGTTGTTATAGGGACTCAAAATAGGGGACCCTTGAGGGATAGTTGAGGTGTCAATCCCTGAGGGCGTGAAGCGGCCGAGGTTAGAATGAAGGGTGTTGCTACAGGACCCAAAATAGGGGACTCCTGGGGGGACATGTGAGGTGTCAGCCCTAGGGGCGTGATACATTGTTCATGAGCAGTGCATCACGCCCCATGACCAGTGCATCACGGCCCCAGGGCTGACACCTCACATGTCCCCCAGGAGTCCTCTATTTTGGGTCCCTGTAGCAGCACCCTAGAATGAATGATTAATCGAGGGAGATGAAGAGGCAGATCGGCGAAAGAACTTAGAGAGATGAGGGAGCTTCGGTTGAGAAACGGTTAAAAGAGGGAGATGAAGAGACACATGAAATAGGCCAGGTAATAGCTATTTAAGATTTGCATTTTAATTAATTAAACCAGTAATAATAATTAAAAATGTTAATAATTTTAAACATTGAATGAATAGGATAGAAATATAGAATAAATTTATAATTAAATAAATTAAAAGGGGCAAAATGGGCATGCAAAAGTTTTGTCAATTATTTTCTCTTTGAGAATTGAGGTAACTTCCTCCTCTTGGCCCTAATTTTAGAGTGGATAAGTGGGCAGGTGTTTGGCGGGAATTAATTTTTTTTTTAGGAAGTCAACTAAGGTTTGGAGAGAAATAAGATGTTTTGTTAGGGTGAAAAAATATATTTAAAAATTTGCACATCCCATCATGAGAGTATTCTAGAAATTTAGCATATTACTTAACAGAATATGGATGAAAACTACTACTTGGTTACTGTAGGCTGTCTAAAAATCATAATAGATAACTTATCCTCCATCAAACACCGATGATGAAAGTTACAATCTGACGACTTCCAGAAGGCTACAATTTGAAGACTTTCACGTAGATCGCTGAAGGTTATAATCTAACGACCTTCAAGACAACCGATGAGAGCTCTAGTTCAACAAGCATTCACAATCAACATCGGGAGTTACAATCTGACGACTCTCATATTCTCAAGGAGCCAAGACGAAGATTACAAGACAATGATCTTTGCAACGCTATGACAAAAGAGATTACTTGTTGATAATCTCTTCAAAGTAAGACGCGGAACTCATCACCGCGCTCTAAGACCAAAACGCGGAGGTCCTCCCCGTGTATCAAGACCAAAACGCCGAGGTCCTCCCCGTGTATCAATACCAAAACGCGGAGGTCCTCCCCGTATGTCAATAGTAAAACGCTGGAGTCGGACCCGCGTTACAACATCAAAACGCGAGGGTCGAACCCACGTTACAACATCAAAACGCGAGGGTCGAACCCGCGTTACAACATCAAAACGCTGGAGTCGGACCCGCGTTACAACATTAAAACGCTGGGGTCGGACCCACGTTTTTCAATGTCCAGCGGGTACCCAACTCCGCGTCTCCAGTCTAAAACACAGAGTTAGGTCCCGAACGCCAACTTGGGCGTTTGGCTCGTTCAAAGCACGAGCTGAACGGTTGCAGGAACCGTTTTCCCTCCATGATCTGAGGGATTTCCGTCCCACTTTGGAGCGGATTAAGGGGACGGTTACACCCCTCTCAACCCCATTATGGAGAGAATTAAGGGGGCAGTTATACCCCTTAATTCCCTATAAATAGGGGTAAACTCAATGGAGTTCAGGCTGGCTTTTTGGATCTGAGACTTGGCAGCGAGGAGGAGATCGTTGGCTTCTTCTTGGCTCGGATTTACCCTTTAGTTTGACAGCAACAGGAGAGATCTTTGGGCGAGCTTTTGAGGAGATCGACATCGTCCTCAAACAAAGATCATCTTCAACTTCGGCAACAGAGAGCTTCTGGCCTTGGCTTATTAACCGACTTTCGGTTCAAATCAACTCTTTCATAGAGTTTCAAACTCGTTAAGAGTTATCAACTCGTCCAGAGTTCTAAAACTTGTCACGCAAGTTCTCCACAACGTCAAATCGTGAGGAGGTGATATCGTTCCAGTGAATCAAGACGTGTTGATCGTCAACGGAGAGCAAACTCGACGCGAGTATTCGAGAGAGGCACTCCATCGCCACCGTGAAGAACCCAGTTTTAAACAAAGGGGAGATATCAAATTCATTCTCTTCTCTTTTGTAATCGGAATCCAAATTGTAATCGATTTTGAGAGAATACAAATCAATTTTTCTTTCATTTCTTTTACATTGAATTTTTCCACAAACAGTTACCAGTGCATATTTACATGATGGACTTGTGAAAATTGGAACTATTGTGGTGGTTTTTTAAAAAACCACTAAATGCTTGGGGGTTCAAATGCCTAATCCAGACCCGGCTTTGAATGAATTCTTCACAACCAGCATCCTACTTGGTGTCCCTTGGTTGAAATAACTAATCAAAGACAATAGGAAAAATGACCAATTCATCATTAAAATATTGGTGGACTCTAAGACTTTCTAAAATATCAATTTCCATGTTTCCCCTCTTAAAATATGTGCATGCCTCCAATATGATCAATATGGTCATGTTGTGACTCATAGTCAAATATTTAATAGATAAATGATGTGGCAATAATTTCCTGAATTTTTAATCAGTTTATCTCCCCATCTCCCAATCCAAAAAAAAATTCCAACTACTTTTGTCCAAAAAATTACCCTTTATCCCCTTCTTTTAAATTGAATTCTTTTGAATTATAGAAAATGCAAATAGATAGTGTCACATCATTGATCTACTAAATATTTGATGATGGGCTAAGAAAATAATCACATAGAGCACATAAATAAGCAAATTGATATTTTAAAGAGGTAAGTTCAAATTTTACCAATATTTTAAAGGGGAATTGACTATTTTGTGCAAGATAATAATGAAGGAGAGAGAGTAGTTGAAGATTGTTTTCTTATTGGTCTTGAATTACTTCATTCAATTTTCATTATGCAGCTTTATAAGATTAGTAATCATTTGATAGAGTAAGAATCAAGTTACTTATTTTTGCTACAAATTTGAAACCTGCCTCGCTCTCGATTCCGACGACGACGGTGGCGTCAGGAAACCCTAGGGGTTCGACCTTTGGGTATGGGAGCAATGACGGCGACGGTTTCAGAATGAAACCCTAAGGGTTCGTGCGTGAAAACGCAGCGGAAAATTAGGGCCAAGAGGATGAAGTTACCTCAATTTTAGGCGAGCCTCGCGCTCGATTCAAACGAACCTCGCGTTCGTTCTCAGGCGAGCCTCGCGCTCGATTCAAACGAACTTCGCGTTCGTTCTCAGTCAAGCCTCGCTCGATTCAAACGAACCTCGCGTTCGTTCTCAGGCGAGCCTCGCGCTCGATTCAAATGAACCTCGTGTTCGTTCTCAGGCGAGCCTCGCGCTCGATTCAAATGAACTTCACGTTCGTTCTCAGGCGAGCCTCGCGCTTGATTCAAACGAACCTCGTGTTCGTTCTCAGGCGAGCCTCACGCTCGATTCAAATGAACCTTGCGTTCGTTCTCAAGTTGAACCCTGCGTTCGTTTTCAGTCGAACTTCGCGTTCGTTTTCAGTCGAACATCGCGTTCGTTTTTCACTCGAACCTCGCGTTTGTTTTTTTGTCGAACTTCGCGTTCGTTTTCAGTCGAACCTCGCGTTCGTTTTTTAGTCGAACCTCGCGTTCGTTTTTTCAGTCGAACCTCGCGTTCGTTCTCAAGTCGAACCCCGCGTTCATCCTCAGGCGAGCCTTGTGCTCAATCCAAACGAACCTCGCGTTCGTTCTCAAGTTGAATATCATGTTCATTTTTTCAAACGAACCTCGCGTTCGTTCTTAGGTGAGTCTTGTACTCAATAAAGACGAACCTTGCATAATGATAATTGTATAAAGTAATTCAAATATGGATAAAAAGAGAATCTTCAAGCAATTTCCCCCAACAAAATAATCAGGTCTTTCTTATTAAAGTATTGGTGAAATCTCAGCTTCTCTCTTAAAGTATCAATTTTGCTATTTTCCCTCTAAATTATGTGTAGGTGCTCAATGTGATCATTTTCTTAGCCCATCGTCAAATATTTAGCAGACCAATCATGAGGCACTATCTCTTTTTGCAATTTTTTTTTATTTTCTACAATCAAAAAAATAAATTTTCAATTAAAAAAGGGTATAAAGAGTAAACATTTTTGGAGAAAGGTTGTTGCATTTTTTTGGATTAAGAGAATAAAAACTCATGAAAATATATGTATTTATATTGTCACGTCATTGATCTGTTAAATATTTAACTATAAGCTCACAAAATGACCACATTGAATATGTACACATAGTTTAAGAGAGAAAATAGATAAATTGTTACTTTAGGGAGAAAGTTAAAAAGTTAAAAACTCACTAGCACTGTAAGGATTAGTTGATTATTTTGTCTTACATCCTTCTTATTTTGTCTTATATCCCTGATTAGCTATTTCAACCAAGGCATACCGAGCAAGGTACATTTGGTTCGGATACGGTTTGGATGTAACACATACTATGTTTATATTTGCTTTCTAAAAATGGATACAGATACAAATATTCTCGGTAAGAAAAGTCATAATCATAACCAAATTGAACAAAAACATATATGTTTTGGATACTAGATTTTATGCACGTGCAATACACGTGGTTAAATACTATGATTAGGTATTTTTGGTTTATTTTCTTACTAAAATTTATTCATCGGTTACTCTTTGATAATAATTTTTGCTCACTTTGATTAAGTATTTTTGGTTTATTTTCTACTAAAATTTGTTCCTCGATTACACTTTGATTATTTATTTCTTTGATGTTTGTTTGAATAGGCTACATCTAGTTTAAAATTTTATGTTGATAGTTGAATTGTCAGGAGATAAATATAATCTAAAGCTAATTTAAATTTTTATTTTATTTGGATCGGCATGAAACCGAGCTTGACCTGAGGAAGTATATTGTTATGAAAGTGAAAACACTTGAAAAAATAACATTATAAAAGGAAGATGATTAATAAAGCCAACGAGCCAAGATGATTGATTTAAAATAGGCTAAAACGACAGAAAATAGTTAATGAAGAAAATCATAGACTAAAGATTAATGCTAACTCTAATGCACTTTTATATGATAAAAACATCGACATATGCATATGAAAGCACTAAAATAGCTTATGAAAATCCATTATAAAGATTCCTAATTTTACTAAAAAATAAATCTATTCTATAACAATTCACAAAACATTATCTTTTGTTACTTCTATTTTATTTTTTATTGAGTCGAGATCAATCATTCTTCATCTTTATCTTTTTCCTAGCCAATTCTAGAGTAGTAGTCTCTTCATCGTGTACGTCGATTTTGATATGAGACTGGAGCATGTTATCTTTTATTGGGCTCATTCATCTTTTGTCTTCTCATCTAAATTCACAAAGAAGTTGAATATATTTTTTATATTCAACACAAACTTCTGACAATACGGACTTTAATTTTTTCTTATTTTAATAAGAATAAATATTAATTTCATATATATGAAATTTTTATGTTTTTAATTTATTACTTAAATAAGGTTATGAGCTACCTCTTTTTTCTCTGCAATGAATTCTTCTGTTATGCATCCAATAAGAATTTCTGCCATGTCATAATGTTACATTTGCTTTGTATGTGTCATTTTTCATGAGGATCTGAACTAAATACATTAAAATTTTCATTATCAATTTGCTTTAGATTATAATATTAATATTTAATTTTGATATATTTATTTCATGAAGAAGGGATATCACTTAACTTTGGTACTAAATTATCAGTGATTCTATAACATTTATCATCTTGACACTTATTACTAACATCTTTATCCACTTTCTTATTGTAGCTTTTGCAAACATAGAATCACTGCTCAACTCTATTATAAATGGTAGTTATCGTTGCCTTAAAGGTACGATAGTGTGTTTGTATATTGGTAAATTATTCTTAGGTTTAATTATATGACTTTTAGAGTAGTTTTCTAAGATCATACCTCTTTTAAATATTATAATGGTTGTATGTATTAGCAATTTGAATTTCTGTTGCATTTATAAAGAGTCTTAATGGAGATGATTTTGTCTTGGCAGTTTACTCTAAAAGAGCACTGCATATTAGCTTTAAAATGTAATATTTTTTCTTTACGGTGTTAAATGATTGTTTGCTTGGTTTACTTACTATTCTCTTATTTCTTCAGTAAGTTGTATCTTTGGATTGATATATATTATTGACGCAATTTACGATGACATGCATATCTCCTCTATAAATTTAAGACAGATATAAGGCGAATTTTATATTTAGTGGCCTTTAATAAGAATTTTACTAATGAAATATACTACCTTCATACTTAGCGATCTTGAATTCTAATAGTGCTATTATATCATTATCTTTGATAGTGTCTTTAAGAATTGATCATTCGTTAGTAGTCATACCCCTAAATAAAGTCACACGCAAGGTCATGATACTATATAAGAAAAAGAAAAAGGCCGATTTTATATTTTTTGCTTACATAAAGTATAATAATTTTTCTTTTATCTTCTATGAAGAATGTTTCTTTGATGAGCACAAAGTTGTTCAATATATTCTTCAGGGGGTATTCAGTCGGTGTTTCTTTGATAAATATAACTTATGTTAGTGTTAATTGAAGTGATTCATGGACGTTCTGAATTCCATTTGAAATGAAAACCGCTTGATTCTTTTGAAGAATATCTCTAAATTTTCTAATAGTTCTCCATACATAAATCTTAATAATTTTTTTACCTAATAAATATTATTACCATTAGAGATCAATATTTATAAATTATAATCAAATTAATGTTAAGCTATTATATTATAGTCTTTTATCAGTTTTTTGTGATTTAGTCTTCTATCAATTAATGATACTTATGTATTTTTGGTATTCTAACATATTGGTAAAATTATATGCAGTTACTTTAATTTATACAATAACATTAATTTTTAATCTATCATATATTTTTTAAAATTTTTATTATTTAACTGGATATTTTTAATCTGTTATTATTACTATTTTTTACCAGTATTAACTTGACTATTTTCAAATTCTAAAAAGGGATAGTAAACCTTAAATTATATGTTATATTTATATATCTTAATAAAAAAAATATCACACAATTACTATTTTCTTTGCCAAGTTATAATTTTTTTTTATTTTGCGTAATTTTAAACTTTTGAGAGTATTTTGTCTAATTTTCAAAAATTTTTGCTTTTTTTGTAATACTTCATGTAATAAATTGATAGTACGGAGATGTTTCATATATTTTATTAATCTTATTTAAATTGTTGAGCTATAAATAGTTCATAGGGTTTTAGGATATGATATAAGTATGATTGGTATAGATTATAATTTAAATTAAATATTTAAAATAGTACAATGTAATTTTGACTATGGAAAGCTTTTCCCGAACTCGTGCTTTTAAAGGGAGTATGATTTTTTATTTTCCTTAATTTTTCTTTTTTATAATTTTGAGAATGACTTTTGTCTCTTTAATTTGTTTGGTAGATTTATAAATATCTCATCCACATTATGTACATTTATTGGTCTATGTTGTTCCCGGATTCGACCTTTGGGGTAGACATTATTTGTCTCATTTATTTATTTATTTATTGCATATACGCCCTTCATTTTGTAGACATTTATAAATTTGGTATTTAATAATTTTATTTAGATTTACATTTCAATTTAAATTGTATCTTTATCTTCATACTATGTATATCCAATAAGAATTCATCAAATTATCAACTTACTCTTACTTAATGGAATAATATTTGAATTCCAAGGGTATTTTTGTCTAACGCAAGATTTACCCGAACTCGTACTTTGAAAGGGAGTATTATATGATTTTTTATTTTCCTTAATTTTTCTTTTTTATAATTTTGAGAATGACTTTTGTCTCTTTAATTTGTTTGGTGGATTTTGTAAATATCTCATCCACATTATATACATTTGTAGCTCTATGTTGTTCCCGGGTTTAACCTTTGGGGTAGACATTATTTATCTCATTAATTTATTTAGTTTTTGCATATACGATCTTCATTTTGTAGATATTTATAAATTTGGTATTTAATAATTTTATTTAGATTTATATTTTAATTTAAATTATATTATTATCCTCATACTATGTATATCCAATAAGAATTCATCAATTTATCAACTTACTCTTACTTAATGGAATAATATTTAAATTCTAAGGGTATTTTTGTCTACCAAAAGATTTTTCCGAACTCGTGCTTTTAAAGGAAGTATGATTAGAGAAGTTGATAAGGATATAGCCACTGATAAAAATTAGATACATGGGAAACCGACTCGGATACTAATCGAATATAACAAAAAATATCATGTTAATTGGACAATAAAAGTACAAGTTTAAAAAGTTATTTCAAACAGTAAAACCTCACAAAATTTCAACAACACTAACCTGACCAAACCTCACAAAATCAAGGATTGCATGTAGTTGGTTACAAAAAAAAAGTACAAGGCAAGAATTAAAATAAAAAATGCCTCGAAATTTTCTTTTAAGGCTCACATTTTATTGTGTTCATCGATGGAAAAAAGTAAATCAAATCATACTATAACTTAAATTTAACTATAAATAAATCTAAATTTTACATTTGATCACTTCAATAAAAAACACGATCCAATAAACTAAAAACATACGACCACATCCGAAAGTGCATGCAATTTTTCGTCAAAATGATCAAAAAATTATATTCGGGCTAGAAAATCTGACAAAAAATCCAAAATTGTATTCAGAACAATATCCATATCCGATTATTTTCAAAATTTAGATACCATATCCGCATGTACAGTTGCGGATATCCGGACCATTTGGCGCCCAGAAGGGTGACACTAGGGGCACACACCCAACCACACCTCCAACCACACCCCCTCTTTTATTTGTTACAGTACACCGGGCCTCACATGAGATTTTAAAATATTAAAATCTCATATGAGCCCCGGTACACTGTAACAAATAAGAGAGGAGTGTGGTTAGAGGTGTGGTTGAGGGTGTGCCCCATCATTTTTCCGCCCAGAATGCCTAAGTCACCTAAAATTGAAGTCACGTCAGATATAGGATGCTCAGAAATCATTTCGGATCGGGTCTGGACCAGGCATCTCAACCCGGCTCTGACCCGACAACAAAACTCTACCCCCCCGCTCTCACTCCCCAAGCCATCTCTGGCCCGTCGCTTTGCCCTGTGAGCTCCGAAAAACCCTAAAAATTTCACTCTAAAACCCTAAAATCCATGGCGTCGTCGGCCGTCCTTAGGAACCCTAATTCGAGGCGCCTCGTCCAATTCTCCCCTCCTTCTTCTTCTTCCCTCTACCATTCTTGTTGCCGAGGATCGATCTCGGGCTCCTCGGTGCTTGGATCGAGCGCAGAGAAACCCTTGGAGGAGGCTGGATTCTCATGGCGGCGGTCCATGGCCACCTTCACTCGGACGTACGCCCTGACCTTTTCATCGCCCATTATGATTTGAGGGGCTAGTTTGAAATTATTGAAGAATCGAGGGACTGACATCTTAATAACCCAAAGTGAAATTGTGAGCTCTAACTTTTTTTTTCGTTTGTTTATTTGTGCAGGAAGCCTCATGTAAATGTTGGTACCATTGGACATGTCGATCATGGGAAAACTACTCTTACGGCAGCAATCACTAAGGTTGGAATTTTCTTTTCAAATTTCCTTTTTTATTCACAAGAAGGCAAAATGATGTTAAATAAAAAATAATACGTATGTGTTAACAATCATGGGTTGGGTTGGATCGAGCTAGATATCGTTCTTTTTTGGGTTTAAGCACCAAGCAAACGTAATGAGGGGCATCATTTTGTTTGAAAACCTGAGAGAGTTGTTGTGGCACATGAGAAGATGGTGGCTATTAACTCTATTGTTAATTCATTTTTCTTAGCGGTTTCTTAAAAAAAAAAATTTATCACTACAGATTTTCGAATGCACAATGCCATGAACTGGTTATGTTTTGTAGTCCTTGAAAAGTATAAATGTGTACAAGCTGCATTTGCCTTTTCTTTCAGGTACTAGCTGAAGAAGGAAAAGCTAAGGCTATTGCCTTTGATGAGATTGATAAGGCTCCTGAGGAGAAAGCAAGAGGAATTACCATTGCTACGGTTAGATAAAAACTCTGGTTACTTTTTATCACAACTTACTATCTCAAGTGATTTGATAACAGTTGAACTTTTCATGCTCTAATTCAAATCATGACCATTATTTGCAGGCTCATGTGGAGTATGAAACTGCTAAGCGACACTATGCTCATGTAGATTGCCCCGGACATGCAGATTATGTCAAAGTGAGTTGTGAAAGGAACTATTTTTGAATGCCTAGTTTTGGTTATATTAGTTTGTAAACTTATATACATAACTAACATTTTGTTTATCTTTACAACTTGTCAATTATATGTTGTATGAGCCATTTAAGGGCGTACACAGATGATAATATTGAAATGCTTACCCTCTATTTTGGTTTTTAGTTTCTTAAGCACTTCAGACATTTTAATAGCCTATGGCTCTTTGCTGTAGGCCTACTTATGCCTCAAGGTGTCAGTTCATGATACATTAGTCATTGGGCAATATTTTTAAAAAAATGAACTTTTTTTAAGCAATAAAAAAGAACAAATTTTCTAAACAGACCCATTTCAAAATTTTATTTTCAAAACCGACTCTTTTTTTTATTTACCAAAACCGACCCGATTTTGTGATTAGCAGACTAATCACCTTGCTAATTAGTCGGGGTTGGTAACCCCGACTAATTAGGACATTAATTTTTAGGGTTTAAGGCTTCTAATTAGGGTTTAACACTGTCCTAAATAGTCGGGGTTGCCAACCCCGACTATTTAGAAAGGTGATTAGTCTACTAATCACAAAATCGGGTCGGTTTTGGTAAATAAAAAAAAAAGAGTCGGTTTTGAAAAAAAAAATTGAAATGGGTCTGTTTAGAAAATTTGTTCCAATAAAAAATGAACTTTTTTAGGAACTTATAAAGTCATCAAACTTGAACTAACTCTGCTTAACTCTATGGTTTTCTTAGTACTTTTATATGTTATACACTCCATTGCTTTTTATTAGCATTCCTGGTTTATTAACACACATTAATATGGGGGTAAAGATGAATTGGAAAATCTTTAACCTTTCATCACTATTTGGTTGTGAATATAATGCATAGCGTCCACATATAAGTTTGTGTTCAACACTCATAGCTTTCTTGGCGTTCATTCTTGTCAGCCATCTTTCTTTAATCTTGTTTGAAACCTTTAGCAATGTTTTAGGACAAACAGTTGATCCTTCGAAATGAAATGATTCAATTTTATGTTTTTTTAACCACTGCTATGAACTATTGTCTCATTTCTTCTCATATTAGTGAGGTTACAGTCCACATTGTTCCACTTGAGTCCTTATCTTTTACGTTTCATGAAGCTCCTCTTTGAAATCACTAAGCAACATAACTATCCTTGCCCTTAACCCATGGTAAACATAGTTCTAAGTTCTAGCTAAAAACTTTTAAGTTGTAACCTAGGCCAGCTATATCCTGATAAATCTGGTTTGAATAGTTTAAGAATCGAAGCCTACTCATTTTAATATCTGAACCCTAAAACTGGAGATTTTAATGTTCTGAGGTTTCCCATATTGTATATTTATGTTTACTCACAAGGTAGTTTATGATCTAGTTTTTTATAATTAGTTTTTGCTGACGATTCATGTTGCTGAGTTGCAGAACATGATTACTGGAGCTGCACAGATGGATGGTGGAATTCTTGTTGTATCTGCCCCAGATGGACCTATGCCTCAGACGAAGGAGCATATTCTGCTTGCTCGCCAGGTGATAAATTAACTTTCTTCCTTCTCATCTTGCTCTATTTTAATCGACAAGTCATTTATGCCATGTTTAATTTCTTTTAATCGACAAGTTATCTATGCCACATATGCAATGTTTAATTTCTTTTCATGTGATTTTTCCTTTTCTGCCATGTAGGTTGGTGTGCCATCCCTTGTTTGTTTCCTGAATAAAGTTGATGCTGTTGATGATCCTGAATTACTGGAACTTGTAGAAATGGAACTACGCGGTATGGCATCATAAATAAATAAATAAATAAATCTGTACGTTTGTGTCTCTGTGCTGTTGATGATCCTGAATTATTACAACTTAAATAAATGGAACTACATGGCACTGAGTTGTACATAAGTAAACAAATATGTATGTGCAGACGTATATAATGGTATTTATTAGCCACGTGCGTGCATAAGTATTCATGCATGTATGTAGGTCTAAGGATGTGTCGATTTATCCGCCAATTTATATTGATTGTGCACAATATTTTGCTTGACAGAGCTGCTTAGCTTCTACAAGTTCCCTGGTGATGAGATTCCAATTATCCGGGGTTCAGCTCTCTCTGCCTTACAGGGCACAAATGATGAAATTGGAAGGAAGGCTATTCTGAAGTTGATGGATTCTGTTGATGAGTACATACCGGACCCTGTGCGCCAGCTAGACAAGCCATTCCTCATGCCAATTGAGGATGTTTTTTCTATTCAGGTGATCAAACTTCATTGCAGTCATTTAGATTTTGTACTTCTACCTATTGAGCTAATAATAGGTGTTCCCTGTTGAACAAGTTATCGGATATATAATATAATTAGTAGTATGTCATCTGTACATGCAAGGCATGCACATGTACAGGCGGGTGTACACAAATGAGCTGTTACAAAGATTAGGTGTGTTTGGTACATTGCCAGATATAGCATTTCTTATATTGGTGTTTCCATATCAACAGCTTCACTGTCCAACTGAAGTAAGTTAATATTTTGAATAACCATACAGTTCCGATATATATCTCAGTATATAAGATACATGGTAGCTGGCGGAGTGCGGAGAGAATCAGCGAGAATCAGCGATACAAGTTTTTTTTAAATAAAATCTTCATAATATTTTCTTTCTGATGTGGTTTGTATTTACAGGGACGTGGAACTGTTGTAACTGGACGAGTGGAGCAAGGAACGATTAAAACTGGAGAAGATGTTGAGATTTTAGGTTTAATGCAGGTAAAATATGAAGTTAAAAGCTGTGGTTTACTTGCAATATAAATCATGCACTCCACAACAAGATCAAAAGAGCACCTCACTAGTTGATGCTATTTTGTATTTGCAAGTAACAGATATAGTACTTAATTATTTTGCATACTATGTGATCCCTCTTTGATTTTGTTAGTTCGGTATGTTAATAATGGCCTTTTAATGTAGTCTAGGGATTTTCCAATTAACTCTTACACGAATTGGCGCCACATAATGTGGACACTTGAACTGGTTTGCTTGTTAACTAAGTGAATGCTATTTGAAGCCAGTATATAGCATTAATGAGGCCTTATTGTGCCTTGTATTTCATCAACCAGAAAGTTACTTTCGGTCTTGCCATTAACCTAGCTTGATCGAGATTTGAACTCCAAACCCCAGCAATCTCAATAGGCTTTTACCCTGTGGTGCAATGGCACTTAAATTGCATGCCACATATTTATGTATTTCAGTTGTGAGCTAAAGTCGCGTCAATACCTAAGAATGCTCATTTGTCATGTATTAACTCCTTGTAGCAATTGAAGTCATATTATTTATGAGGAGCAAGTAATATTTCTGGGAGTAAACTGTACACTGAAACCCACGGGAAACCTAGAGTTGTATGCCAGAGCTGAAAGGTCAGGTCAAAGGAGCATTCGAAGGGAATATCATAATCATAATTTATAAATGCTTCTGGTATGGAAGTCACATGGTTGGTTAATATCCATGAGTTTGAACCAGTATGCACACGATAACCTGCAGTGTATTATAAGATTCTCAAGCGCTTCATGTTGTTTAATTCGGCTAATATAAATTCTCATCACAATATCCAGTCTTAGGCATTTGCTATTTACAAAATCAACCAAGTGCTAGGATAATTGTTGCACAGTATCTGCTAAGATACTAATGTTTTTTCACATTGCTCTTTACCATGTTAAGGATATGACGCTATATTAGAGTATTTGTTTCCTCTCAAACACACTAAAATTTTTGTTTGATAATATGTGCATCTAACTATTAAGCATGTATCTGAAAACAAGTTTCAATTAACATTTTCTTTCACACCAAGTTTTTAGTATATGCACAAATTGTCTTCAGCTGCCGTCTTATTCTATTCATAGACTTGATTTCTACCAGTGATTTTGTGTCAATGTCATTGTATTGTAGCATTGACGAAATATCGACTTAGTATATTCAGCTACTTCATTTAAGATAAAAGCTGAACAGAGATGAATTCATAAAATGCAAACACATTAATTGTTTTTGTGAATTTCTTAGTGATATGGATAAACAAATGTGTAGTGTGTGAATCCTATACTCTTCCTACATCCCTTTCTTTACTTGTCAGGGTGGTCCATTGAAGACAACTGTTACTGGTGTGGAGATGTTCAAGAAGATACTGGATCATGGCGAAGTATAACTGCTGTTTCGTGCCTTCTGTGCTTTGTGTTTTTATTTTCTAGCATTTGATTGATATGTTTCTTTATAGGCTGGTGATAATGTTGGTCTTCTTCTACGAGGTTTAAAACGTGGAGAGGTACAAAGAGGACAGGTACATAATATTAAAGGAATACTTTTAGTCATATGTTTACTTGAATTGTCACTTGTTTCTTCTCGTCAACATTGCTAGTAAAGACATTTTCTCCTAGTAACTTCAGTGTGTGAACGCATCTTCAAGAAAATAAAAAAAAAATAAAAAAATAAAAAAAATCATCAATGGTTGATCATATCTGCTGTCTTCGCTTTAAGAATAAATGCATGGTTCCAAACCCCACAAGATGTAGTTTGTTCTGTTCACATGTTTATGTCAAAAAATGCATCTAAACTTTTCTTTCTAGGAGATGCAGACTTTTATAGTGACATATCCTGTTCACCTTTTTGAAATATATGTTAATGAAAGTAGGTTGTTTGCAAGCCTGGGAGTCTGAAGACTTATAAAAAATTTGAGGCTGAGATTTACGTACTTACAAAAGATGAAGGTGGTCGCCACACTGCTTTCTTCTCAAATTATAGGCCTCAGTTCTACTTAAGGACTGCAGATGTTACTGGCAAGGTAGAATTGCCTGAGAATGTGAAGATGGTGATGCCAGGAGATAATGTCACTGCTATTTTTGAACTTATATCTGAAGTTCCGCTCGAAACAGGTAATGTTGTCACAAATTTTCAATTTTTATGATCTAGAACTGCAATTTTGGAAATTTATTTATTTTAGTATACCCTGTCTTGGTTTGAAAACTTTATTATACCTTTTATGTTCTCGGAAAATTTATTTATTCCAGTTCTCTGTTATTCTTTAAATTGTGTAATAAGGATATTTACTGTGGAAACTCTAATTCTTGTCTCTAGGCCACATAGAGTGTGATCCAAATACTTGACAAAATGACTGTCAAAATATTGTTGCTCTTTTCTATCAGACATCCCTGAGAGTTTTTAGGTGTATTAATTCTGATAACAGACGAACTTGATATGTATGGAATAAATTAATTTTCTGAGTTCATGTTTGTGTTTTTGATAGCGAGGGTACTATTTAAAAATAATCTGGATCAAATTTTCTGAGTCCATGTTTTGTTTTTTTCTCGTCAGTCTGGACCATTTTTAAGTGATCATATAATCCCCAAGAAGGGGACTAAGTTGAACCATCCCACCCCTGCCTTTGGTCCTTTACAATCAGATATTATTCGTCCAGAGAGTATTACAAAATTACCCCTATCCCTTTTTTTCCGCAACTTTTTCCCGTTCTTTTTTCCACACGTTCTTCTTCACGAGAAGAAAAATACCAATCACACATGAGTTTCTTTAACCCTCTCATTCGACCCCTCTCTTCAAAAGACCTACTACATCAATTTCACCCAAACCCTAAACAAACCCATCATCAGCTGGTCCTCCTTGGGCTTGGGTTGCTTTCCTCGATCCCAGCAATCCCTCTCTTTCTCTCTTCAATCCCTTCACCTGGACATAACCATCTCTCCTCTCCCTCCAATATCAGTCTCTATAATTCCCATTAATCCTTTTGATGACAATGGCATCACCATACTTCTCTTTGCTGGCCCTGTCAAATTTTGATTCTTGCGAGCTTAGGGATGGAGGTTGAACTATCTGCGACATGATTTGCATTGGCTTCGTTTATACCATATTTCACGAGGGTAGAGTCTATGCTTTTGGTGAGGATATAAGGTGTGATTCTGGACTTGTGGTTGCAGCATTCCATGTTGATTCAACTGCCTATTGATGTTAATAACCAGAGTTTCTTCATGGAGAGGATATATTTGTGAAAACGGATCTGGAGTTGTTCTTGGCGTTGTCCAATATGGTTAATTGTTTTTTTTTGTTGCGGGGAGGGGGGGGGGGGGGGGGGGGGCACGGGGGTATGTCTATTTTTTAGGCTAAGGCTATATGCCTGGATGGTGAACTTGAGAGCAAACCTGTCAATATGTTTATGATATTAGTCTGAATGTTTATAATCTGCCTAATAACAAATTCTAGCTCGGACTATTTTTAAGTTAGTCTGGGACTCTGGATGTTAACCTGTGAAAACAAAACATGGAACAAGACTAAAATAGTCCATGAATTACACAGTCCGAGGACTATCGCCCAGTAGCTACAGTACCTCTACACCTAGGACGAAAAACAAACGTGGCCTGAAAGTTAAACTTAGTTGTGATTAGAAACTCCAATCATATTTGGTTCTTCTTAAACACCAAGAAACAGAAAATAAAACGCAAAAAATAGAGAAAATAAAATAAAATAAAATATAAGAATAAAAAAAAAAAATTGGGAGACACTTCATCTTGCACCCAAACACAACATGGAATTAGTGAACTGCTGTTTAGAAAATTACAGATGAAAATTTGCGGACTACAGTTTATAACCTTTAATGATGACTTAAAATAAACTACAGTTGAATGAATTTTCAAAGCCAAACAGGCCCTTAATGATCTTATTATCAAAAGAGAGGGAGTAACGAACCTTGTCGCGTTCATTTTGAATAATTTGAAAAGATTTGCCTTCTTCTTAATGTGAGTTTTTGTTCTCTCTTTTTTTTTGTGTGTGAAATATTTGCATAATTTATATGCTTGCTTACTGTTTTCTAAATTCTGCAAATTTTCTACTGTTTTCTACACATTTGCAGACAACATCTTGACACCTGCATTTTTCACTCATTTTTTTTCAGGGCAAAGATTTGCATTGCGCGAAGGAGGACGCACAGTCGGAGCAGGAGTGGTCTCGAAAGTTATCAGCTGAGTTCTCTCTAGCTGCATCCTCTGCATTAGTTTACTGAAACCAGTTGGCATTTGCTTCATAAAAGATTTAATTCAGAAGAAAAGGGTAGTGTTGCTTATTGGCAATTTGCTGTAATTTTTGTTTACGCAGTATAGAGAAATATCGGAATTTTTAAATTTCGATTTCTTGATTTTCTTTCGCCTGGGCCTGTTTTGTTTTTATCTAACTAGGACTGGAATGAGTTGTTTCTCCGATTACTAGCCTGTGTGTAGCCTTAATAAATCCTCTGGATGCTAACTGAATCTTTGTTCTATACTTTTGTGGCTACGATGCCTTGTGCATTTCCTTTGGTGGAGAAATTTGATATGTTTCATGTGGGTCAGAAATGGTTGACGCTTAGAGCTCAAATGTTAAAACTGAAGTGAAATCAAGCCATTTCAGCACCAGCATCAACAATTTGGATATCTACGTTGTGAGGTAGAAAAAGGAATTTCCAAGTGGATAAATAGCGTTTGGTTAGCTTTAAAAGCAAGGACTTCGTTGTCAGTTGCAAGAGAATTGTTTGTATATTTGGATTTGTCAAATAATTTCTAATTTGTGAGCCGTTAACTTGATTTACATGACATTATGTTTTGCTTCATAAAATTACAGTACTTACTGTAGTCAAGTTACGTACCATAAATGCTGGAATAAAAAAAAAAAAAACTTATCACATGCTTAAAAGGATCCAATTAGTAAAATATATAGAAAATTTAGACTCCCGAATCTAGAGGCTTTGAAATTAATGGTTACCACACAACAGCAAAGTTTTTATAGCCCAAATGAGTAAATATTAGGTTTGAAATAAAACAATAAATATAATAAAACCTGAGAACATTCTGATGAAAACATACACATCCTTTTCAAGTACATAAAGCCCAATAGAACGGCACCGATTAATACGTGAGGCTTGAATCTACTACGAGTCTTGGTTTTTGATGAAACCTTACAATATTTTGAGGAACATGAAAAACATTACAAACTATATACCCCTCGTACACCTCCATAAACCCCAAACACGAAGAACAAGAAAACACAAACAAAACACCACCCAAATATAAATATATCAAAAGCCCAAATCCAACGACCTTCCAAATTCAAAACCTGCGGTTTCTTTTTTTTTTATTTCCATTATTAATATTAATATAGGAATGGATTATGAGAGGTCACAGCTCGTATCCAGACCTCTTCATGATTCTTTCAGAGGTCTCTGTCTCTTCTGCACTCAGGAGGCATTGTAGGGTACCTTGACCTATCATGACAGTAGTTGTATATCGTCCACCTCTTCCGGACCCACCTGAGCCTACGGTATTGATAAGAGTCGATATCCCTGAACTCCTTCTGGTCCCACCACCGGCGGCCCTGGGTGGCGCAGAACTTGGCTTCTGCCGAGGCCTCGCAGCCATCGATGTGGAACCCTCGGTAGGATGCGACGAAGGGCGCGTTGGCCCAGTTGGTTTTCTCGAGCCCGCCTCTCGTGGCCCAGTCGTCGGCGTTCCAAAGGCTGGAGTAGAGCTTCATCGGCTGGTTGAAGGGGTATCTGACTCCCAAGTCCTTGCTGTTCTTGAATACCCTGATGGGGATGTCGTCTACGAAAAAACTGGAGCATGCATGGAGGAGGAAAAAATAAATAAATTTATAGAAACTTATTGGTTAAGGGTTGTAAGAGTAATAAGGTTAGTGTGTCCATCCAATCATCTATAGTGTTTGGTAGCGTGCCGCTGATGTGATTTGAGTATGTTGATGATCTAGATTGTAGTTGTGTGAATGTATGTCGCTTGCAGGAATACACGAAGAAGATGATATAAGGAACAAGAAGATGATCCCGAGAGCTAGAAGATGATACTTTAATGCTTGTTTTGTTAGATTTTCAACAGAAATTAATTGGCCATGCACACTAATTAGCTTGATCAAATAATTAAACAAAAGGTCTAAAGAATGTTTTTACCAAAGATCTAAGCATGCAGATGGAAAACTCTTGACTTTGAGAAAGTATGAGGTGGGAACGGCCCATATCATTACAAGTGCACCTAAACGGTACGAATCTCGAGACCTAGTACTCCAACGATTGCAATCGTTTGAGCGCACACCATGCACCTGAGTGCACTGGACCCTTAACATTTTCTTTTTTTCACTTTGTTGGAAGACAAACGTCTCCCAAATCTTCTATGTGCATCAGTTTGTGGTACATGAAACACAAAAGTCGTGCGTGCGTGGAGCCAGGTCGTCAAAAAAGTGCCTACAATCACCACAAATTTTGCAATTTTTCATGCATTGATGTTTGATTCTAGGAATCTAGTCAAAAGGAGAAAGCCTAAATGGAGAGAGCAACGTGTGAGCAGGACCACTCCTGGACTCCAAGCCCAAGGTTTCCAATTCAAGACCCACCACGTCCTGGGTGATGATGCCCTTCCAACATGTGACATGCTTAATTAAAACCCCCAGTGCCCACACGGACCTTTACCTATTATTTTCACATCTTTTGCAAAGAAGTAAAGGCATAAAGTCATAAAATCGACAGAATTCTTTTCCCCATTGCCTGCTTAATATTGGTCAGGGAATCATAAACAGAAGTTACTGCTTATAACTTTCTAAGATGTAATTCAAAATAAATAAATAAACTGATTAAGTAATTAATTGAAGTGGACCACTACTCTTTCGAGAAACAAGCGGGATTTATTCATTATAACTTACTAGAGATCTGACGGATCCTACATCGGTAAAGTAAGAAGAAACAGTAAGGGGGTGTTTGGTTCACCTATTTTATGGAAAAGTTTTGAGAAAACACCTGAGAATGACGTTATCTTAAATAATAGATTTCTGTAGATTTCCATAAACTGTGTTTGGTTCAACATTGAATTTACAGAAAAGTTTTTTGTAAAGTTATACAAAAATTGTTTTCCACTAAAAATGGGCGGAAAACACTAGGAAATCTGATGCATATATTAAAAAATTAATTAAGTACACCAGTACCGTTCCTATGTGATTTCTCATGGGCATTGTTAGTAAGCTATTTTCTATAAACTGATATCCAACCAAAAAAAAAAAAAAAAAACAACATATTTTCTATAAAGCTAAGAATTTTTTTCATACTTTGAACCAAACAAAGAAATAGCAAAAAAACAAGAAAAATTTTGGGTGTTTCCCTTTTCCTATAATTTATAGAAATTGAATCAAACACCCCCTAACCCGAAAATATAAAATGGTTTGAGGGGAAACTATGTGGGGAGGCTGCAGAATCCATCACCTAACAAGTTTCCAAACGATGGCTAACGCAAACTGTACATATATAGTTTTGATATACTTAGAAACCATATATTTCGGTGTTATTTTTTTAGAACCATGCACAAGTTAAATCACTTTTATTCAGGGATAAATAAAGGGTAGGACATGAGAACGCAAGCAGAGGTACAAACTCACACAATCTGGTACATGTTCCAGAGAACAGAGTAGGAGTGGTAAGCTTTGGTTGGATCAAACCAGAGGTAGATCCTCTGCTCCCTGTCCCCCTTCCCGCCACTAAACACATTAGTCTGCAGTATGTAAGGCTCCCCGGTCCTGTTCCCCAAGAACTCGAAATCTATCTCGTCGTGCTCCGAGTTCTGAGAAGACAGCTGAACACAAATTCAAACCAAAACCCCCCATCAATTAGCTAGCTTCATTCCCCTAACCAAAACAAGCGAAAAAAAATATGAGCATGGAAACTTGCATAGAAGGCGGTGACAGTTCCTGCGGAATCCCCAGGGACCATCTTTATCTGCATGCTGAAGTGCCCAAACAAGTAGGAGCCTCTGGACTGAAACCCAGTTCCTACATGTAGGCATTTTCAAAAATAAGTATACATTAGTCGAGCCTCGAACACGATAGAGAAGCGACGGGCAGGTTATCATGTGCATTACTTACCCGTGTATTTATCAAGGTGGAGCTGGATCTCGTTGCCGCCGTTGAAGGACTTGATGTGATCATAAGCCCAAGTAGGGACGTAATTCTTCTGGAACGGGACGTTAACAGGCCTCCTTGGTGCTGTGGCCAGGGTGCTCACCGCGAAAAGCTCCAAGAAACACGCTAAGAAATACAAAACAGAGGAGGAAGAAGGAGAGGCAGCCATATGGAGAGGAGGTCAGGTTTGGTTGTGGGAGTTGAGAGGATGGGTACATGGGGTTTATATAGGCAATATTAATATTTGGTTTAAAATGCACAAGGGATCGAGGTGGGAAAATGGGCAATGTCCTGGTTGGTTCTTGTTTTCTTAATTTTTCTGTGGGTCCTCTGAAATATAATTTCTGAATATGTAATTGCTATGGCTAATATTTTGTCGTAATTGATACTGTTGGTAAGGGATTGGATGAATTTGGGAGTTAGTGTTGAAGATAGCCAGGAGACAGCAAATTCAAAAAAAAACTTAAGATTGCTGAAATCACCCATCTTTACCAGTGGCCGTGTCCTTATGGGCACCAACACGTGAACATGCATGATATGATACAAATCAAAGACTAGTAGCTGGTAACAACTGGGTGATCAAGCATCAAAATGCTAATATTAGGGTTAATTGCGGATAGACCCCCGTGGTTCTGTTGTTGCAGTTAAACCCCCTGAATCATCTTTTTTAAATGGTCCTTTATCCTTAAGGGAAGAGAAAATTTGTTTTTTTGACGAGTAGACCCCTTGAGGATAAAAGAGTTAAAAAAAAAAAAAAATCATATAAGGGTCTATTCGCGGTTGGGCGATAGCACGTGTTGACCGGTCTACCTGCAACAATAGGTGTTCTATCTGCAAGTGGGCGATAGTACGCGGGGTCTATGTGCAATTAACCCCTAAAATTAAGATGAGCAATGCATTCCAGTGGGGTGCTGATTTCCTCATCTTTAAGCTAAAGACGGTGAGGATGGACTGTACTGAATTTAAAAGAGATACATAAAGCCAAGGGAGGGATAGCGCACGTGCCACATGGGGCTACGTGTGTCTCAACAAATCAACAAGGAAATTGTCGTTCGTACTCCATTTTTTGCGTTGATGCCGGAATCGGCGTCAAAACCCTACGATTCTTAAGGAGTTTATTCTTCGCTTGCCCCCTATCAACTCCACACTTTCACATGATGGGTGTGTATTAAAAATACATAGCTAGCTTTGGGCAAAGGTATCCGTGTATTAAAATACATTGCTAGCTTTGGACAAAGGTATCCCATCAAGTTAATTTGGGTAAAGGAGGTGAAGGGTGTTTCAGGAAAAGGAAATTTTGTGCATGTCCTTTTATTGTTGAGTCAAAACAGGTCAACTAGTTGGGCTTGCTTAGTTTAAATCTAGATAAGAATATTTCCCTACAAGCCTATGATATGCACGGTTTCTACACAGGAGTTATAAAGGGATTTTTTTTAAAAAAGACCGATTTTGCTAAATAATTAGCAAAATCGATCATTTTTCTAATTATTTAGCAAAATCAATCTTTTTTTGGCCAACAGGCCAAAAAGAGGTACTAATCCCGTATGTTTTGGGTGTACTAATCACTGATTAGTTCACCCAGAAAACATACGGGACTATTAGTCCCGTATGTTTTGACCACTCATTTCTTGTGCCCAGCAAACCCACGGGACTAGTAGTCCTGTGGGTTTGTTGGGCAGAAGAAACTACTCTCTGCTTAACGTACAAGACTAGTAGTCCCGTACATAAAGCAGAGATTTATTTGCCTCTGCCCAGCAAACCTACGGGACTACTAGTCCCGTGGGTTTGCTGGGCAGAGACAAAACATGCACAAAAACATGCACATGCCTCTAACTTCATATATAATATTATTTGACCAAAATTTTCAAAAAACATATTATCCATATTGTATACATTGATTTTCACAACACAAATCTAAAAAAATACACAAATCCACATTGATTTTCACAAAATTTTCACAACACAAATCTAAAAAATACACAACATCACAACACAAATCCGATGAAATAAACACCGGATAACAACAAGTTTAATCAATTCAGAATATCACAACACAATATACATGTCATATGCATACCAATATGGCAAAATTCTAAACAATTCCAAATGTATCAAGTCTACCCATAAGATAATATGTAGTCTAAGCTAAACAAATCCAAATGTATCAATAATTCCATACGACAATATATAATCTTAGTGGAAAAGCTAACAACCTAAAAGTCCGCCCCTCCCCCGTCGTCTCCCTCTTCGCACCCGCTCAGATCGTCGGCGACCTCCTTCGGCTTGAGCTTGTATATGCTCGCTCTCTGGTTGTATGTGGGGCTGTGACGGTCCCGCTTGCTGTGACAGATTGGCTTCATCGTCATGCAAGTAAGATCTACCACGTCTTCGTCGGCGGGCATATAAAGTATCTTCATGCGGCACTTGCTCGCGACCTTCATGCCGATCCTCATGAGTTTGTCGAAAAGTTCTATGAACCCTCGCCACTATCTGATGCAAGAATGATACATGTACTGAATCTCCTGTGGCGATAACAATGCCCTCATTTGCAATCTCCTCTATCTCGTCCATAGCGTCTATCTACAATTGTTTGCAAAATATCAATACATATAAGAAACCAAAAGCTAACAAGAGATTGAAAACTCTATGATAATTTTTGCAATATTCATCTGTCCAACGTACGTCATCATTGGTCTCTCCAATTGCACACTGCATACTATCAAGATGTTCCTCCTCTTTAACAACTTCATTATCATCATCGGCATCTACGTCCTCATCCTCTTCTATTATAGAACCAACCGGTAAATTAACTGAAACATGACCCGACGCGTTGTGAAACATGTCACTTGACATTGCACCCGAGTTGTTTTTTAAGTGCAAGGCAATTTGAGATAACGAGATTTGGTTTTCAAGCATGCGGGAGAACTCTCCGTGAGCATATGAAACTTTGGCAACCCCAGACATTAGAATACTTTTAATGAACAACTCGATTGAGATTTGTTTTTCCGCAAGTCCGATCATGTCATTCAATTCTTCATCATTGGTGATCTCTACATCAATTGTTCTATTTTCATTTATTGGACAATTACAGAAGACCTTAATGCATTTTCGACATGATTAATTCTAGTAACTCTGTATACTTGCTCCATCATTCTATCAAAATTGCAATTTCTAGATAACATAAATATTTTTCTAGAGCCTCCATCATATATAGGCATATTATTCATTCTAACACTCAGTTTTCCATTGAATAAGCAAATAATCGGTATTCCATTCGCCATTTTAACTGAAGAATTAAAATTCATCATATACAAATTAGATTTCTTTTCCATATTGATAATCATAATTAAAATATTTCCTCTAAGTATACAATATTAACTAAACAATATCGAGAAATTTATGAAAAAATAAGAAATTTATACCTTGATGAACTTTCGGATCTCGTCAGCGTCGAAGTGAATAGACAGCGTCAGAGAGAATCGACGGCGTCGACGTCGGATTTGAGGGAGGAAGAGGTGAGTTGGGTTTGGGGGAGAGAGAGATCGGGTGAGTTGGATTTGCGGGAGAGAGAGAGATCGGGTTTGGAAGAGAGATGGAGGGGTCGGGTTTGGGAGAGATGGAGATCAGGTTTGGGAGGGAGATGGGTTTGGGAGAGGTTGAGTTCAGGTTTGGGACAGAGGGAGATCGGGAGAGAAAGAGATCGGGAGGGAGTTCGGGAGAGAGCGAGATCGGGAGAGAGAGAGAGAGTGAGAGAGTTGTGCCCTAATTTGGGGCACAGCTGGGCTTTATATAGCCCGGCAAATCTACGAGACTAATCTACGGGACTATTAGTTCCGTAGATTTGTCGGGCACTTATTTATTGTGCCCAGCAAATCCACGGGACTACTAGTTCCGTAGGTTTGCTGGCACAAGAAATGAGTGGCCAAAATATACGGGACTAGTTATCCCGTATGTTTTCTAGGTGAACTAATTGGGGATTAGTTCACCCAAAACATACGGGACTAGTAGTCCCGTATGTTCTGAGCTGGACGTTTTTTAAAATCAACCTTTTTTTGGCCTGTTGGCAAAAAAAAGGTCGATTTTGCTAATTATTTAGCAAAATCGGTCTTTTTAAAAAAATTCCCCGAGTTATAAACCCTCCTACAAGTTAATTCACTTTCTATTGATGGCTGGGGGCCGTGTGCACAAAATTATGTAGAGGCTGAAGGTGTACAGAAAAAATAATTGTTCATCTAGATATCGAAGTCTAGTGAGCTCTAAAATCCAACTTAGGTGACATTTTACTTTGTCTCTGTGTTTTTATGAGTCTTGTGATTCTATGATCACAATGCATTTGATGATCTAAGCCAAATAATCATGGCAGAAGGATGATAGTAAGGACAAAATTTTCCGGAGATATATGATAGGTTGAAAGGCTTGGGTCAATAAATATGTCACTGTGAAACTTTTACACATATATTTTGTTTATATATTCGGTGCAAAGTTATATTATGTGGAACAAGACAACCACCTTTTGAGTTAACAGATTTCAGTATATTTGATTTAGTATTTTGAGAGAGATTTTATTGTTGTCCTTGATTCTCTGCACGCGGGCACTAGTCAGCAGGCAGCAGGACATAAATCTTATTGATTTCTTCAGCTCCCCTTTTCAATTTTTTGTGTTAATTTGTAATTTGATCAAGTTGTTTGTTTCAGCAATTACCGTAGCAAATTGATATTAGAGCTTCGGATCACTGATTAGGCATCAAGATTTTAATGACCCCAAGTGCAATATGAAAAAGAAAGAAAGAAAAAGAAAATAGTGGCACTATCAGTTGTAGCCTGAGTCAGGCAGATTCCTGATGTCTGACTCAGCAGACTGAAAAATATCTTATTCAGAAAGGAGAATAAACTAGTTGACAGGTACGAGAAGGATTCGACAAAACTGGATGATGAAGCCCTGATTGAATTGGATTGTGTTCAATGAATGAACTGCAAGAATCTCTTCCGGGAGAAAACCATAGATTTATCGGTTGGCGTGTGCCACGATCGATACACTTTGCAGTTTTTATGAAGAACGCGGTAGTTATTGTCCCTTCGATGTGTAAATTTGAGGAACTAATGTAGGCATTTGCTCGTAGTCTGAATTCTATGATACAGATAAATACCTGAATCATTGTGCTGAAGGCAAAATCCCATAAGAAAGTTGATTCCTCATGAAAAACGATCACAATATTGCGGTCTGAAAATACATCAACAAGGAGAACAACATCGATTAACCAAATGGTTGAACATTCACAATAACATGTTTACAGAAAATAGTATGCATAATTTGCACAATTATATCCATCCACTAAGCTGAAAATATCCCCCCATGTGATGTTTTCAGGTGAAACCTAGTGCAGGCCTTAATTGTTTCTCTAACAAACCTCTACTATTCTCTACTAATATACTTTCACATGGCATCTAGTGATTTCAAGCAGTCGATCATATTTCAAGCAATAAATCATAAACAATTGTAATTAGATATGATTAACGTTATTAAATCATTAAGTTCAACCAACACCAGGCTCTAAGATACATCATTTGCCTGGCGGCAGCAAATATCTAAAATACAGCTGCAAGAGTCATCTCCTCTCTCGCGCATCAAGTGCAATAACCCTACGGAAAGAATTGAGATGCATGCCTACTACATTATGCTTTCTTATGACTAAAAGGGGCAATATTCCCTTTGCAACTCTCAGAAATCAATGTTCCCTTCATCGATCTATGCAGCAATTAGTTAATTATGTCACCAAATATCGAAATAAATACAACACATCCAAGAAACTACTGTTATATTCCCATAAGAGGGACATAGATCTAAAGCGGCATATGATTACTGCATCACTTGATGTTTAATTTATTAGATATAACAGTTTTCATTCCTTAATAGTTATTTACACCAACTTGACGAGTCATTCGATAAAGACTCCAAGATGTAATATTAACAGCAGCACTGTTAATAATAAGTCACAGTTATCTATGATATAAGGAAGTTCTTAATCTATCCTCTTAGAGAGGGACAATATTCCCTTACCAGAACTCTTATAAATCAACCTCCATTCATCAATCTATGCACCAAGTAGTTAAATATGCCACCTAATAACTAAATAAATCCATCACACTCTAGAAACTGCTGCTTATATTATCATAACCAGGGACATAGATCTACAATGGCATATGATAATTGCATCAATTGGTCTTAATTTATTACACACAGCAATTATTATCTCCTTAATTATATCCACTCGATGAGCCACTCGATGAAGTTACAAGATTGGAAGGCTTTAATACTAACTGCGGCACCATAACTCTATGTCAGAGCACATACGGTATAAAGTTCTTAAACCATAATTTATCCCCTGTCCTTGATTCTCCTCTGCATCCCTAGTTACTAGCTTATAATCCCAAACACTAAGGAGCTGAACTGGAGATAACAGTGACAGACATACATGCAAATAGACGTAAGCAAATCTCACTTCCAGCAAAAATAAACTCGGTAAAAAAAAAAAGGACTTCCAAACTAAGATTAATTACAATCCAATATGGTGTAATTACACAGGTGACCCCTGAGTTTGTGAACCTACATGGGAAACCTTGAGATTACTTATTGTAGTAACACAGTTAACCATGAGAGTTGCTTTTCATCTGGGATCTAGGGTCACCCATGTAACTACATTAGTGATCTCAGAATTACTCATATAGATTCGCAAACTCCAAGGTCACCAGTGGAATAACACCATACCCTAGGGTATTGGGAATGTAATTTAGTCCTTCAAACTATAAGTAGGAGCAGTAACTTGGAAGAAACAACCTGGACTTCCCACATGAGTAGTGCATGAACCCAGACCCAACTGCCCAAATCACAGTCTGACCCTACACAAGATTTGTGGGACACAAATGAACCATTCACGAGAGCTCCCATTCCTTGAATCTTCGCCATCCTCTGATAGAATTATTACAATTATATCGACCTGCATTGACATGATATAAGGCTTCCTGTCATTAGGTATAATAAGACCCTGTGCTACTTCATGCCATGTGTTGATGCTTCAAGGATAGACCTCAAGCAGTTGTATCATCAAGAATGTCATGTTTGTTTGTCCTGGTAAAGTTAAGATCGAGATCAGTCTCATTCTATCCAATTTTCTTTCTTTATCTAAGAGATAGGATAAGAAAAGCAATTTTTTTAATAAAAGGCATAAATAAGAAATAGTTGTCCAATTACAAGGAGATCTCTGAAATAAATAAATTAATTAATTAATTAAAAAGATTTATAGGGAATCAGAAATACCCTTGTATAATACCTTAACATGCTAGAAACTACAATAACCTTATCTAATGATAGATGCTTGAATTGAGAATTTTCATTTATTGGGTATTGAGGCAAAAGTCCAAATATCAGTTAAATCTTGCTGATTTCCCTCTAGTTTGGGGTTCTGTGGGGGCCCCACTTTCATGAGCTTAAAATGCCTGAGCAACATGCCTAATAATTTAGGTACGCCCATATACTATCTTCACCTTTTAAGAGTTGTGTTACAATAACTAGTAAAAACCATAAAAATTAATCCCCTCACCGCTTTTGACCTTCCCGGCGAAACCAAAATCAAGAAACAACACCGACACCGGCATTGCTCCATACATGTCAGTAATAGTTTCCGAACCCGTTTGAATGCAGCCAACCAAAAAGGCAAAGCCTCAAGTGAAAATCGTTTTCATAAGATCAATTATTCCGGCCCAGTTGCGACCAAAAGTTGTGACGGTTTTCAAGCCAGGGAAGCTACAATAAAACCTTTTGACTAATCTAGATGCACAACTCAACCATTAGAGTTGATCCATTCTTAAGCATCATCATCACTGCCAATCCTTAATTCATCACCGTATAAATATTTTCAGATTATGATTTATATGTTCTCTAGCTTGCATGTCTAAAGCATTGTTTTTTTTTTTTTGCAACTTTAATAAGGTTTAAAATTCAGTTTGAGGTTGTGAAAATCATCAGCGAGCTACCTACCCCCATCTACCTCAGCCACCATTTCTACAGTAATCACCTACCCGTCTATAGTGTTTACCAATCACAATATGATGACTATAAGTAACCCCCAAAGCATTCAGTGTATTCCATCCTAGTAGCAAGAAAAAAAGAAAACAAGAGAGAAACAAAGAGGGAGAGAAAGAGATAAAGAGATGGAGAGAGAGTAAGAAAAATAGTAGTGTGTTGCAAAAGAGTGTAATAGTTTGTAGTAGAGAGAGTGTTAGTATTGGAGAGAATATAGAAGGTTGAACTACTAAAATAATAATAATAAAATATTTCTTAGTGTCCACTATCATTCTCAACTCAACAAGTGGTATAAGAGCCATTCTCAACTCAACAAGTGGTATAAGAGTCATTCTCAACTCAACAATGATAGTATTGGAGAGAATATAGAAGGTTGTACTACTAAGAAAGTAATAATAACATATTTCTTAGTGTCTACCACCCTTCTCAACTCAACAAGTAATATTAAAGCCACTCTCAACTCAACAATGTTAGTATTGGAAAGAACATGAAAGCTTTTACTACTAAAAAAATTATAATAAAATATTTCTTAGTGTCCACCATACTTCTCAACTCAACAAGTGGTATCAGAGCAACTCTCAACTTAACAATTGGTATCAGAGTCACTCTTAACTCAACAATTGGTGTTAAAGCAGGCGGTCAGGGACCAACTCTCTCCTACGATGATCGTATCAGCTTTATTGAAGGCCGAAGTTCGTGCTCAGTCCGGGACTGTGAAGTTAGTTGGTTAGAGACTATATTTGCATGACGAATCTAACAAGTACTACTGCTACACTTAAGAAGCTCAACGGCAATAACTATAGCTACTAGAAGATTTGTATGAAGTCCTATTTATAAGGACAAGACCTCTGGGAGGTCATCTGGGGTGCCGAAAATACAGCACCTCGGGAAGAAGGTGAAGCACTAAGAAAGTGGAATATATATACTTGCTCAAAGCCACTGTAGAAGAAGATTTCATAGACTATATGAGAGATGACAAATCTTCGAAGAAGGCATGGGATACACTTACCACTCTCTTCTCAAAGAAGAACGACGCTCGACTCTAACTTCTTGAGAATCAGTTGATGACCTTATAACAGAAGGATCTAACAATCAGTCGGTACTTCAAACAAGTAAAATCACTCTATTTAGATATTGCTCAACTAAATCCAGATTCTAAAATGTCTGATACAAGGATGAGGAGAATAATCATCCACGGTTTGAGATCAGAAAACCAGGGACTCGTTGCTGCTACACACAGCTGGTCGACTCAATTAACTCTATTAGAGTTGGAGAGTTTCCTCGCTACATAGGAGACCTTAGCCAAACAAATGGCAAGCATTTCAATAAGAAGTGAAGATGAGGTGCTATTTAGCAACAATGAACGAAATAAATAGTATGCAAAAGCTAACTCAGATATGCAGCCAAGAAGTTCATACACCGGAAGAGCACATCAGAGTGAGGAGCAAGGTAATTTCCAAGCAAGGTGATTTGATGGTAACTGCTATAATTGCAAGAAGGAAGACCACTTCGCCAGAGACTGTTACAAGAGAAGAACGATAGAGGACAATGCTGCAATATCGCACAGATGTCAAGATGATGAAGAAGAACAGGATACCCAAGCATCTGCGGCTATTGTCGAAGAAGCATCACCTGATGAAGAGGAGGTCGTTGATATGACACTAACCTTAATTGTGGAGGAATCTGAGTTCGCACTTACATCGGTTTCAGATCAGGAAGAAATCAGCTATAATAAAGATTGGATAGTCGATTCTGGTTGTTCCAACCACATGACAGGAGATAAGGGGAAGCTCGTCAATATGAAGGAGTATAGAGGTGTCTGAGAAATTGTGATAGCAAATAATTCAAGATTGCCTATCACACATATTAGAAAGACTGTGTTTACACCACATTATAACCCGAATTGGGTGCAACTGCAGGATGCATACCATGTATTAGGTATAAAAAAACCTTCTATCTATTTCCCAATTGATAGTTTTTGAAAATTATATGATATTCGAGCCTCAAGATATTAAAATCTATAATAACCTGAAGCCCTTAGAAGAACCTGTTATGCAGGGACGGAAGGTAAAATCTGTCTATGTAATGTTGGTGGAATCGACATATATAGATAAAGCCAAGAAAAATAAGACGGCTGATTTATGGCATGCTCGGCTTGGCCATATGAGCTACCCCAAGCTCAGGATCATGATGGAGAAGTCAATATTGAAGGATCTTTTACATTTGGAGATTTGAGGAGAGATCGTATGTGGAGGTTGTTAGTACGGTAAGACGAATCAATTACTGTACCAGGATTCACAGTTTAGAGCCAAAGAACCTTTAGAGCTTATACGCTCGGATATATTCGAGTGAAGCAAGAATCAATTGGTGGGATGCGGTATATATATGATTACTTTTATCTACAACTACTCGAAGTATGTCTGGGTTTACTTTACGAAGGAAAAGTCTGAAGCACTCTCCAATTTTAAGCAGTTCCGAGAAGAAGTCAAAGGAGAACTCAGCAAAAAGATTTGTTGCCTACACACAGACAATGGGGGAGAGTACACATCAAAGAAGTCGTATGACTACTTCAAGTAGCACAAGATTCAGTGACAGCTAATATGCCTAAATACTCCGCAACAAGATGGGAAAAGAAAGAATCGTCATCTTGCAGAGATGTACCGAAACATGCTTCATGCCAAGGATGTGTCATGACATTTTTGTATGAAGTGTATGAAGACTACAGTGCACGTGATCAATCGGCTACCACAACCGAAACTAGACTTCATGTCACCTTTTTAGAAACTATGGAATATCAAACCAACTGTAAGCTACTTCAGAGTTTTCGGTTGTGTGTTATATATTTGTGCCTGATCACTTGCATGGCAAGTTCAACTAAAATGCCATTAGGTGTATTTTTGCGGGTTATGACAACAAAAGAAAAGGATGGAGATATGGTAATCCCACAATCGGTCGGTGCTACATATCAAGAAATATAGTGTTTGATGAAGCCTCGTCTTGATAGACTCCACAAGAAGTTGTGCTCCCAGACTCCAATGATCTAGAGTATTGGTTACAGGAGAAGTTAGGGGAGTTAAATCAAGAAGAAAAATTACAATAATCAAAGAAGACAGAACCAAGTTCTCCGAAGGAAAAGAATCCATGAAAGATTGGTGTTCATCAGATAACATCAGAGAAGGAGCGTCTGAGTCAGATAGAAGATATCGATGAAGAACAAATAGGACTAATTCAAAGATCGATCAGACCTAAGAAGTCAAATCCTAAATATGCTAATATTGATGTAATAGAAGATGTGAAGGAGCCATCTGGGAATGAAGAATGGAGACAAGTTGTGAAAGAAGCAATCCACGCATTTAAGAAGAATTTAGAATTTTACTTGGACTCATGAATAGAGAAGTCAATGATGAGGGGGGTATGAAAATCATCACCGAGCTACCTACCCCCACCTACCCTAGCCACCATTTCTAAAGTAACCAAGAGTAACCACCTACCCGCCCATAGTGTTTACCAACCATAATATTAAGGCTATAGTAACCCCCTAAAGCATTTAGTGTATTCCATCCCAGTAGCTAGAAAAAGAGAAAAACAAGAGAGAAATAAAGAGGGAGAGAAAGAAATAAAGAGAGGGAGAGAAAGTAAGAAAAATAGTAGTGTGTTGTAAAAGAGTATAGTAGTTTGTAGTAGAGAGTGTTAGTATTGGAAAGAATATAGAAGGTTGTACTACTAAAGAAATAATAATAAAACATTTCTTAGTGTCTGACACCCTTCTCAACTCAACAGAGCCACTCTTAACTCAACAGAGGTGTGCATGAAAGTACAACGAATTGGTTGTGGTCATGAGCATCCACGATCAAACTAAAGCATTGCATGAGAATGCAAGAATCATCTAAATATAATCTACAACAAAATGGTGTTGCTGAGAGAAGAAATAGAACGCTCCAACACAAATAAATTCAACAATATCTTTTAGGGAGATGTACTACTAATTGTAGTCAACTAACCAAACTATGTCACTTCGAAGGTAGTTTCTTCCACGTCGTATATGAGTTATGGATCTGCAAAAAACCCAAGCTAAGGCATTTATATGCCACCATGAGACTCAGTGGCTTATGTGCATCCAAATTTCCATCCATGAAGGAAGTTAGACCAAGAGGGAAGAAGTAAATATTTAACCTTTATTTGAAGCATTCGACACGATATGCAGGGGCGGAGCATTGTGGGGGCGGGGAGTGCCATGCCCCCCCCCTCATGTCATTTTACATATACATTATACATAATAGGTTAAAATATCCAAGCCTACTAGATTGTGTAATAGGATGAGAATGAATTTCTTACTGACAGTTTGCTTATTTTTATTGAGAAAGATATTACGAAGATCTTCGATTTAGATTCACTGCTTGATGATTTTGTTTTTGTTAAAGAGTGTCGTGCACAATTTTAGAATTAATGTTTTCACTGAGATTTTTTTTATCAAACTCTATACATATGCTTTTATGATTAGTTTTATAATATACTTTTTCCATCATTGTACATATATATATTTTTGGCCCCCCAATGTTTAAATCCTAGCTATGCCACTGGCGATATGTATACTTAGAAAACACAAGAAAATAAATGTGTAATCGAGAATTTTAGTCTCGAGATGTAGAGTTTCTCAAAATGGGCCTTCCTCACAAAGGAGAGATTTGTATTTCTATGCATTTGAGAACAACTAATCCAGTAGCACTGTTGAGCAAGAAGATTTTGGGTCCATGCTAATGGGAAACAGTAGGTGTTGAACTCAAATGGAACATCTAATGCCATAATGGAATTTATAGTAGTCATGACCTTTTTCTTTTTCACAGCAGTGACTCCTCCCTGCATGAACAATTTCCCAAATTATCCTAAGAAGCAGAGGCTACATAAAAGCTTTCTTGTTCAGCTATATGCAAAACTACTGCTATCGCAGGACTCTGAGATACTGATAGCTATATATTACAACTTCTAGTCATCTGAATGAAAATAATAGCATTAAAGTAATCATTTTCACTTTAACAAATAAAGATATAAGCTTAGGTCCCTTAAGTTATTCCTCAAACTACTCTGCTACATTTCAAGTAAAGTCAATTTTCCATAAGCAGTTGAACATAGGAGAGAAGAAGATGATCTTAAAAAATTATGTAAAGAGGAGACACATATAATGAGGATCACAACATAAAGGGACTAAAAACCTACGGCAAATGGACCAGAAAACAGTCCCAAGTGTCAGAATACCTGTAAGTGTCCAACAGGGGAAAATCCTATAAAATTGACACATGAAGGTGACTATCTTACCTCAAGTTGCCTACAATAGTTGCGTGCACAATGAGTAATCAACTAAACAGTTGTGTATAATTCATCAATAGTCCTAGATGTTCATTGGAAAAATCTACCATTAATATCTTGTGTTTCCATAATGCTCTAGTTTGTAACAAAATTGTGATGTTGTCACAGCCTGTTGGCTGTCATGCATTCTGAAAATACTGCCTAAAACCGTAAATAGAAACACAGAGATGGACAAGAATTTCACCAATCAGAATCAAACCCAATCGTGCAGGAAAAGCACAAGACAGGATTCAAAGAAGTGGTTAATCAATTTCGACCTAGAAAAATCACAAGAACACTCCTTATACGAATGCACACTAGCGTAAAGCCATCATTCTCTTGCATTTTACTAGTAGCAAGATCGGATCATAAATAACTTACATGAACAACCCGCCC